>VYZV01018621.1:277095-349459 GCA_013401275.1 Pandion haliaetus | reverse complement strand
GGGGGAATGAGAGGGAAACTCCCTTTCCCCCTTAAAAAAAAAAAGATTAGGAGTACTGCATTGTCTTGATAGGTCACCAGGCACCAGAAAATCGAATTATAACTGTATAATTTGGGGAAAATGGAGGGAAGCAAGGCTGATTCTTTTTTTCCTAGATTAGTAAATTGAATCAACTGACTAGGTGGTTAACCGCCACCCTAAATATGGTATGAGGAGAGGGACACAGAGCATAAAGGCTTGCCTTTTGAGGGGCAGGAATTAAATAAGTTCATCTACACTGTGTCACAGCAACTGAAAACTAGGGCTGCAGATTGGAATAGGCACCCTTAAGCATATCTCTAGTGCAGAAGAAGTGTTTCATGGACGAGTATAGATCAACCTGGGCAACATTTGAAGACTATCATGTTGGATAAATGACAAGATTTTCTCAGAATCTCCCACAAGCAGTAACCCAGTCCTTCAGAATACAAAGGGCTAACAGTACTGGATCCATTTTAATGGAAAAAGCAAGAAAGCCACTGACTTACAGAAAATTAAGAGTGGCCTCAATTCCTGTGATAAATACCTGGTTATGTTTATTTTGACTAACACGAACATGGCAGCAGCCTTCAATGCTCAGACCTGGAAAAGGGAAGCTGTCCTGCAGCTTGAACCGGTTGCAAGGCAATGGTCTGCTCACTCTGTCAACCTATAGGAAAAGCTAAGAGAAATACCAAAGGGAAAGGGAAAGCCACAGAATTTAACATCCAGAGCAAAATGAATGAAAAACCATTTCTAGTCAACATAAGTTTTGTGGAAAAGAGAGCCCTTTTAAGTAAAGCTGGAGACTTTTTGTGGGGGTGAGGAGTTTGGAGAAAGGTTTTGAGAAAATTATAGATGTCTCTGAAGGACAGTCTGGTTGATAGCCTTGGGCAGATGACCAAATGCCACCTGAAAGTCACCGAAGACCAGTTCACATAACACGGAGTTACTGGGATGCATGCAGTGGGTGCTGGCTGGCATAATTCTCGAAAAGTCACACTGAACACATGAAAGAGTGAGCCTAAGACTGGTGGGGTCGTGATACTTCAGTTTCCTGTCCAGCATTTTTTATGCTTTTACAGAATATAATAAAATCTCTGCCAATTAAGTATGTAGATGAGGCAGTGTTGGATGTAGTAATGAATGAGGACTATGCTCCAGAGTGGGGTACTCAATGCGGCACAGGGGTACACCAGGCCATGTAAGGACTCTTGAACCTCAGGTGATACAAAGAGAATCTCTCATTTTAGACATGAACATCCCTATTTTTTCCTTGGATCAAGTATTACAGCAAAAGTGGAGCAGATGAAGTTCCAGTATAGGAAACAACCCACCTCAAGCTCAGAACAAGGTAAAAATCAACTGGAGGATATAAAGGTGTAAGTAATTTTTTTCTAAATAAGGCCCCACTACACTGGACCAAAGAGGGATTAACACGTATGTCTCTTAAGCCTAACAGAAGCTGGACTGGTATCTATAGGCACAACCATGGTGGTAGTATCCTAAAATTACTTGTATTTTAACACTTCCAGCAAAGCCGTGGCAGTGTTTTTGGCAGTGGCCACCCCCTTCCCAGAGGGAAGAGGGCACCAGCACCCCCGTGGTCTCCCGGTCCCCGCTGCCCCAGTGGGATGATGCCCGCTGCCACCCCGACTAAGGAGGTAGCAGGACAAGCAGCCAGGTTGCTGAGAAGCAATGCAGATGTTTACCTAATTTAGTTCATTTCATTTCTAAATACATAACCTAATTACAGTAATGGATAGCTTTCAGGCTGGTTCAACAAGCAGAAAAGGAGGCTCAGAAAACACCTAACTACAACCCCTGAAGAGAGGCGTATGCTCGACTTACTGGCGCCCTTTGCATTTTCAGCCTAGAGACTGAAGGAGGCTGCTAGCCCAGGGCAGACATAAAATTTACCTACAGTAACAGACGAGCTGTTTATCATTCTTTGCAGAATATTTCTTAGTGGCTCCCCAAACACCATGATGCTCACCAATATGAGATTGTCAAATATATATGGAGAGACTTTCCCACTACTCCCCATCACAACTAAAATTGCTGTTACCCTTACTTGCTAGTTATTTCTAATATTTTCTCAATTAAATCCTTAATTTTCCATTTAGAATTTTAATTAAACCTTTTCTTAACTCGGGGTTAGCAGAATTTCATTGCAGCATCTCTCTTAAAACTTTGGGCCAACTCAAGACTTTGCACGTGTGTAACCCCACAGTGGTGGTAAATAAAAAGTATTATAGGGCTGGATAGTCAACTTCAGACAAACCGAAGACAAGGCTAAGACTGTTAAAGCTTTAAATGTCAAATTCTTCCTGTGACAATAAAGAAGTCACATGGCTTTTAATACTGATGATAAAGAAAGGCACCATATTTATTTATGATGGGCTCAGTAATTCTACATGGAACACATTTTCTAGGCACTTCACTTTATGATAGCATTATATACTACTGGTATTTGTGCACAGTAACTCCAGAAAGTAAACTAGTTACACCGTGATGTATGTGGTAATCTACCATAAAATATGCATTTCTAATTTTAAGTAGAACTCCAGATGAACCTAAACACCAGATACTTTAAGATACATTATCTACACTCCAAGACACATTTCATAATTTGTATGTGTTAAGTAATCGCTAGCACTATAATCTAATAAAACAAATTCTCTTACACTGTCTTCCTTGATCCTCACCCCCCGCCCAATACTTCTTAAAACTTTTTAGCTTCCTTGCAGCAAGCTTAACAGCTAGGAAATTGAATGCAAAATATAATTCTGGCCTAGTCATAAAGTTGTATTTTTGGTTCAAGTAAGTGTCATCTCAATGGTAACAACCACATCAAATCAAATCCAACTAACCCGTAGAAGATGCTAATCTAACCAACTAAGTAAACACAGAAACTACAGAATTACAGAAAAGTAAGGAAGAAATTACTCTGGACAGTCTTCTACCAAAGCAGTCATCCCAATGCAGAAGGAAATGCACGTGCATCTTTCCCAACGACTTGTTCAGCCTTTCCCCACAGCCGTCCTCCGAAAAGGCTTTCCAACCTTTTTGGACAGCTCGCTCGAGAATGTCAGCAGAGGTTTTGTGATTCCCGGTTGGGAACTCTCCTGCTCCAATTTAAATCTTTCTGTCCTCTTCTGCACAAGCATCTCGACAGATGATTTTTTTTCCCCTTCATACACAATGTTTTCTAGACCTGATCATGGCTTTCACAGAAGCCACTACTGATGTAATTTCAGTTGCACTCAGCTGAGCATATTTTTCTGTCCATGTCTCAGGGCAGTGCACCTTACTCTTAGAACAGCAGGACTTCACCGACTCACACGTTTGGCTTTTCATATGCCCATGTCAACTCACACTGACCATCTGAAGGTCCCTTCCTGCTGAAAGGCTACCTGTGAGTTCTCTGCCTTCTATTTGGTAGTTGATTAATCTTGATAAAGACCTTTACTGAATATTTGACAATTTCTCAGCTGCATTGCCTTTGAGACTGTTTTGTCAATGTGCAAGAATGATTTTAAACACTGACTCTACCTTGTAGTACACGTCCAGTCCCTCCCCTTTGATGCCACCTGCAAATTTAAAGAACTGTGCTAGCTCAAGCCATTTCTACAGACTGCAGCAGGAATGCCATCTGAGGATGTCCAAAGTCTTCCTGGTAATCAAAACACCCTCCTCTTCTCACTTAGGTAAAAAGCCTGATGTACAAAAAGTAAATTGATAAAACCATAATTTGCCAGACCCACAACGGTTGCTGCACCCTTCCTTGTTACCATCCAACTGCTTGCAATAAAAAATTTAGAATAAAACAAAGGAAAACCAAGTCCTATCATTTCCTAGATTAATTTTATCCTTTACCCGAGGCCCCTCCACTAATGGTCAACGCCACGTGCTTCTCCCTGTTTGATCCAAGAGCTTGCCCAGCCTCCATGAATTTTCCAAAGTGTCTGCTGGTGTGACTACAAGTGCTTTAGCCAGTCCCTTAAGTATCCTCAGATTAAAATAATCAGGCCTTTTAAAACAGGCAGGACTCTAACAGTAGATCTCCTAGGCTGAGATCTTATCCATTTTCTGCTGGTATTAATTGTGCTAACCATCTGCTCACTTTTGATTTTTTTTTAATTGAAAACAAATGCAAAAAGTCATTGAACACTTCAGTCTCATTTGCTAATAGCTCCCTGCTTCCCTCAAGTAGCAGACCAAACACTTTACTTGGTCTTCCTCTTATTACTAATGTACTTACCAATCGTCTTCTGTACGTCTCTTGCTAGTTCCATCTTATTTTGTGCCTTACCTCCTTATTTTGTCCTTGTACGCTGGTACTATTCCTTTTGTACTCTTTCTTCTGAAGTGAGCTGCTCTTGTTCTCTTTGCTTTCTTGTGCTTAAGGTCTTTGAATGACCGGCTTGTGATGTAGCCATGCCAGTATCACCCATCTTCTTTTTCCTTACACTGAAACTTCCCTCCCCTTTAATTTGTGACAGATCTTAACAGTTTTGTCCTAAACTTCCCTCCTGTAAGAACTCAGCTATCCATCTGAGATTATTAACCCTGTTTTCTCAAAGGGCACTGCTTTCATTTTGCAGATTTTCCTGTTTCTTCTTGGGGATTGTGGATCACTTCCAGAGCCGCTCAGGCTTATTCTATCTTACAGCTTTGTATCATGATTCAAGATCAGAATAAAAATCTGAGAGCTTCTTCCCCCCGTCTTCCCGTGTCACAAAAATGTCAGCTTATTGTAACTGTTTTGCTGCGTTTGCCCCCAAGCAGGGGTCTGAGCAGTTAAAACCTCCTCAATCCCATGATATTCTGGACTTTGCTTTGTCCTGCTGATGGGAACACTTTATCTTAGTGGCAACCTTGCACCCTGATTTGAAGTCTTATGATTTTTTTAAATGAAGAAAAGCAAATTTATGACAAACTGTTAAGGAGTAGTTAACAAGAGAATTAAGATTGCCGGTGAGTAAATTCTCCAATATTTAAACTGAGGCGATCAGAACATATATTAAAAATGAATAATGTTAACAAAAATCTCGATAGCTCCTGGTACAACCAGACCTGTCAGCCTTCGTCAGGGAGGACGCCCAGTTTTCCAAGTGACTATTTGGACTCCTAAAGAGGATTTATTCTTTGCCAAATTTCCTCACCTGGTATTTCCCTACTTCAGTGCAAGATTATACTGTACTACTTAGACCACTATAACAAAATTAGAAATTTCCTTATAACCCATTTGTGCTCAACAACTGCACTACCTTTTATATATTATCTGTCTTTGGTAAGACTAGACCACCAGTCTATCTTTGCTTTATCTATCGTATGTGGCTTTATGCATACAGCGTGGTAGAAGAGATCAACCTTAGTTACTGGAAATACCAGATTTAGTAGTTAATCTGCACAATATTATGGTATTCCTTATATTTCAAGGTTTTACATACCTCCTACAATCCAAACATCTCCAGTTCATTGCTCTGACATTTAAAGGTGGAACTCTCCTTTTGCCCCATGTAAGTTTAAATAGAAAAACCGTACCCCTAATACCACAAATCCTCCCCTACCAAAAAATGTAGGAAGTAAAGAAGTGTTTGTTTCTTTAACTTCCCACATTCAATGCAGGTAGAATTGTATTATTTCCCTATGAATATTCTGGGCATATAGTATCCCCTCTTTTATGTTAGTGGGATTAGGGCAAAAGGAAGTCAAAATAATTTGCTATAATGAATCTTGAAAATTGCCATGTGAAGATAAACATATTTCATGCCCAGAAATGAGGACACAGCAATCCTGAGCCGACATTAAAACGAGTTTACTTCAGGAAAAGTTGCTTACCTGTTGTGAATTTCTTCACAATTATCGTACATTCAAAATACTTCTATATAAAATCATAAAAATACATCCATGAAGCCACGTGTGAGAACAGCAATAGTATATAAATACAACCCACCCCTCAGGGGGATGATGAGAACATAAAGACTCTATAGGGGCAGCATTTGGGAAACCAACTTAAGCCCTGAGGGATAAGGGACAATTAAGATGTTTCTGAAATATTTTCAGCTCCTTCTTTGCCGCACCTGATTATGCTTTCTGCATCCCTTCATGGCTCCTGGGTAGGGAAGACATCACTGAGAAATGCTGATGGCAGAGCTTGCTGGTTGTAAAGTAAGACCCCCTCTTGAGCAAATCTTCACAAAAATAGAAGGTTCTGTAATTTTTAGGCCTTTTTGTATCCTGGTTGTCCAACCACCACCATTTTCACCCCCCAAGAATAGCCTGATTTGAGGATATACAAATATTTCAACCAGAGCCTCTACATTTGGGCAAGCCATACTAATATATCTGAATCCATATGATAAACCTGACTTACGGGTTAATCTATTTTACTAAGCCTAAAAAGAGATCAATTTCCTCCTTAAAACAGGTAGCCACAGTGAAATTTCACGCTGCATTTCCAACTCTTATGGCAGTTAAAGGTTTTAGGATTGGGTTAGTCAATGTAATTCAGTAACGCTGAACCCATTTAACTGCCCTGAGGTTCAAATGCCGCATTTTGGTACTTTCTACAGAGAGAGAGGAAAACGTTGGGCCTTTTTCATTTAAAAACTACATTTTCTTACTTGCCACGGGAATATGCGTGCTACTGACAAAATGAACAAACCTGGAGAACATACCAGTTGCTTTAACAACACTAAAAGGTGCCCACGCAGTTGAAGTCTGCAAACCTCCCGTCCCAGCCCCGCCAAGTCTAAAATGGACAGAGCTATCTGACAGCCAGTGGGAAGCATAAATCCCTCATACTGTGAAAAAAATATACATGTATAGACACATGTTTAGAAAGGAACAGTGTGATTTAAATCTCGGTCTTTCTCAAAATACAGCAAACCAAAGCATCCTGGATATTTTATTTAATATGCAGCCTCCGTCTAACATAGGGAAGAGATGCTCAGTCTGTTGGATTTATTATAGCTTTACAAAGTGGGGTTTTTTTTGACAGTAATTTTTTCTGTGAATAACAACACTGGTGTTTGGAGCAGCCTGTGAAGCAAAAGCTCAGGGTCCTTGGCCTCTCTGTTTACAGTTATGCTGCCACTTCTCATGTTGCCTGTGCAGGTCATATGGGAATAGTCCAAAATGCACCAATACACATTTTTGTCTCCTCAGAACAGCGTTTTTCACACTATTATAGTTAAGAGTATGCCAGGGTTTACACTTAGATTTTATTTTTCAGAGGTGCATAATTATAAAAATTTACTTCAGACTCAGCTGCCTATACACAACTGTACGTACAGACAACTTAAACATATTTGGTTCATTGCTTTTTAAGTCAAATATTCTGCTCTATTTGTGATTTGAGGTTACAGCAGCACAGGATATGGACCTTTCCAGTTCTGCATCTGTACACAGCCATCACAAAATTGGAAAGAAAACCCTATTTCCCATTCCTGAAAGCTGGGTTTCCTGCTGGAGCTGAACACTCCACATTCCTCCAACTAACAAATATCAGAAAAAAAATTGTTTACGCTCTTTCTTTGTTGCCATCAGATTCCAATGTCACATTACCTTCCAATGTTTATCTATCTGAGGAACATGGGAAGCTTGAAATAATTTTTTTTTTTTTTTGGTGTCCAAACAAGCTAGTCTGACATTTCTATTATTTCTGATCAGCCCAAGTGATGATGGGACATAGAGAAGAATTTATACCAAGCTGCTTGCAAGGAAAGCAGCATTTCTTGTGATACTAGTAACTGTGATTTGCCCCAGCAGCCAACACCTCTGAGCAACTGGAACTGCCTCTTCAGATGCTGCCACCAGCCAGCACAACTGGGACAGTCATACCACATAGCAGGGCTTTCTTTTAAATAAAGACGCCCATAACTCATAGAATCACAGAATCATTTAGGTTGGAAAAGACCTGATAAAACCTGGGCTTGGAAATCCTCTCGTTTCACCTCCAGTGAATCGGTTCTTGCACTCGAGAGGTCAAAGGTAAGCACACGCTTCTGGGAAGAAATATTTTCTGACCACCTGAAGGGGAGTTTCCGCCTATGGAGGAGTTTCAGAGCCTTCTGCATCTTCTCATTATTACTACAGCACCCATTTTAACCAAAGTAAACATCAAAGTCCAATTACAGGAAGATATTAATATCGCTGGATTTTATATGAAATAAATCTTGTTCATAGATTTCAGTAATCACTGTCACAAAAACAGTTCTGGCCACAGAGACTTTAGGGTTAGTAGTGCTCAAGAGATGTGGCTTAAAGATCCAAGGGGCAAGAGAAGTTTGTTCTCTTGGGCAAGTCAAGCTTTAATCCAGCGCCTCGCTCAGAGAAGACTCGACAGTGCAATGCTATGGGGACTCAGCGGCATCCTCAAGACGGTGGCCATTTGACTTAGAAAACAAATGTTTTGTTTGGTATCAGATACTTCTGTATTTCAGTTATTTATCTGAAAACACCTCATTTGTTGGAGGAGACAAATCTCTGCCGAATCTCATCCTATGCTAACATCTCATGCGGCAGAAATAAGAAGAAACTCAACAGCAAATTGCAGACCACGTGATCAGGTTTTGTGCGAGTGAAATTACCATTAATCACACAACTGTGGAATTAACTGAAAGTAAATGCAGACTTTAGACATACAGATAGGGTTAAACTATTAATCAGATACTTAAAATCGTAGGTCTAAGAATCCATGTAAAAATCCAGCCATTGGCAATTTGGTATCAAGTGAGTACTATGGAAAACTGCTGAGGTCTACGCTATGGTTGTGCATTCTGGAGGGCAGAAGGTTCCTTGGTGGTTCCTCAGCCAAGGACAGCAAAAATCCATGTTGAATACTTAGTCAACAAGCCTCATACTGGAGCATAATGCCTCTAGTTATTTTTAGTCAATAAAAAGGAAGAAAATACCCAAGTGTGTCTGACAAAGAGGGACTGGAAGTATTGGAGGATTTTGAAGCGTTAAGACAGAAAGCTTCTTATTTCATTCAATTTGAGAGGTGAAGAGGGAACTGTGCCACAGTTTGGAGGCAAGAATAAAAATTCCATGAAATAGTCTCATGAGATAACTGATAGCACTCATCCATAGTTGGTGACACTCTGACTCATTCATGAAAAAGGCAATTTTGCTTCCCAGAAAAATATTCTGGCACTGGGGATTCAAGAGGACAAGGCTCTCACGGTGATTTTTGACTTTCTAACCCATATTAGTATCTACAGTTATCAAATCCGGAACTCTCTTTTGTCATATATTTACAGCTGAAGAAATCCCATCCATTTAGCCAATTCTTTCCCAATAAAATGTGCTATTTTAATGCAGCTTAGCAGAAAAGTCTTATCAGGAATGAAGCTGTATTATACATCTCAAATCTATGCTACCAGTTGAAGATACTCTGAAAATCATTTAAAATAACATTTGATCTTATCACTAATCACTTAAAAATCTTGATTCAGCAGAGTGGGACAAAACATTTAGAATAATTTTTTAGTTTCTAACACAGTATCTAAATTCCTCCTTTATGGCATATTTTTGTTCATTTAATCAGATACTGCCTTTGATATACATAAAATTGACCCTGTGCATGCAACCTGAAATACCTGAAATTCCATCTCCCCTTTTTAAAAAGCAACCCTGAGGTGTACTGTAATTGGATAAAACCATCTCCCTAACAAATGAGTTAGAACAGAACATAGGGGACATTGCTTTGGGAAGGAACAGTTGGTTGCTAAGAAAACTCTCTATACAGAGCAAAAATGTTTCTTGGACAAGTTGTCTGAAAAGAAAATTTCCCTCTTCCAAAGAAAGGACAAACATCACCAAGCCTTGGAAACCAGCATTTTTTAAGGTGTAGGACTTTTTGGTCTTGTTTTTCTGCTACTGGAAAGAGATGGGAACAATCACAGAAAATAGGGGATGAACATTTCTAGAAAGAATGGAACACAACTGGCAAACGCAAACATTTAGTGTGGATTGAATTAATTTTGCATTGTAGCCTTTCGCACTTCTGAGGAAATTAATTCTGGGAACTACAAGATGAGAAGCCACTGGCTTGTTTCCAGTACCTCCTCGCAGTCATCTGCTTGAAAATCAGCTTCAAAATTGCATATTTATTTTGGATGAATTACCCGTTTCTAGTGTTTTGAACAGCAAAGACAGACAGTTAAAATATTTACATTAAAGACTAGACACTAGTAGAAGAACTGCTAATTGTTTGCATGCAAAATTATTTTTCCTAAAAAGGATAAACAGCAATAAAGAAGGTGGTCGAGGTTTTGGAAATCATTCAAACATTTGTCCAAAGAAATGGCTATACTTCCGAAACAAACTACTACCCACTTATTGCCAATGAATTACTCTGAATTAAGTATTACAGAAAGTTTTTGACTTCACAAACTGACTCAGGAGCGAGCATATGGTTCAGGTCACTTGCACTAAGTGACTGGTTTTGTGAAATGCACACAAATGTTTTTCTTAACTGTAACTGATCTCTAAACAGGAACATCGGCTGATGATCCTAAGGCCCAAATTTTAAACAAATACTCATGCAGAACCCACAAAATAAATGTTTTAGTACATGAAAACCCTATATACAACATCCAACTCAACAGTCACTTGAGTCAAGTCTGCTTGCTCGAGTAAGTGTCCCTGGTGCAAGACAGAGTTGGTGTCTTGAACAAAACAGAATTTCATTCCTATCTCTACACCCTTAATCAAGCATTATGACACAAGAACGGTTAACAACTGCATCTTATTTATATTATTAGATGTACTTACTACTGTGCTGCAATGTGAATTAAGTTGTTAAAATTTCAGGACTCAGCCTGACATTTCCTCCTCACTCACAGACCATCAAACCACTGCTGCTTGGATGTAAGAAGTTGTATTTGTTCCGAATGTCGTGTTTGGCGTTATGCTGTGGTTCAAGAAGTTGTAATCTGTACAGTAACATTTTGCCTGCCTGGCAACATGAACGATTTCTATTTGCATGGTAATGAGACATTTTATTTGACAAGGTGTTGAAGGAAAAGATGCAATAATTTTAACAGTTGGGTGTTACACTTTAAAACCCATTCAATGAATCTGGGAAAAAACATTGCTTCAAGACCAAACTTTATACGAGTGGACCACAGAGCAGGAAAAGGGACCAAATACTACCGAAGAAAATAGTCAGAGCACCCACCTGCATTCGTTAAAATATTTTACTACATAGTACAAAGGAAAACTATTGTGTTCTTTTATCTGGATCTGTCTCCCGTGAAGGAAGGCCCTAAAGACAGACAGACCGACCGACAGCAGCACAGAGTTGGACACGGCGAGACTTCTATCTTGCTTAACCCCTAACCAAAATGAACTTGGACTCTACCTTGGCTCTAACCAAGAGCCCCAATGTTAAATAATCTAATCAACCTGAAGTTTGCTATCATCTCCCTTTTTTGCCCTACAAAAAAACCAAACTTTGTTTTTACTTTAGGAAAACTGTACTCATATTGAATTGTCCATATTGCTGAAAATGCGATACTATCTTTGACCTGAGACGCGTAGCTTGACTAATGAGATAAGCATTTGACTAGATGCTACGCAGAGATCTTATTTCCTCTGCAAGGAAGCCCTGAGAAATTTAACTAAGGCCAGTGCAGCAGAGGTGTCCGGACGGGTTAGAAAAATAAAAATCACATGGCTTCACCAAAGCAGTGGATCAGGGGAGCACACTGACGTCATGGAAAAGTGGTCTGAAATATTTTCCTAGGTTGCAATTTAAAATATATACACAATTATCTGGTAACTAGCTAACCTGCCAGAGTTTAACTGACATCCCCCAAATGAAGGGTACCGTTTGATTCCCAGGCCTTCAAGCAGGCTGATGCTCAACCACCGCACCCTGCCATGGGGCTGGAGCGGCTCCCCTCGAGCACAGCCCCCAGGGACCCCCCGAGGGTCGGAGCACCGGGGCAGGAGGGGTCACAAAGAAAACTGAAGTCCTTGTTAGCGGAAAGCATCGGAACTTCACTATTTCAATCCACGCTCCAGCAAGGTTGAGTTGTGTAACAACCACCTGCATGCCAGAGAAAGCCTGCCCATTTCACCCCTTACCAAGCCTACAGCAATCCTCTAAACAGGAATTTTTGCCTCTTGTTTATTTTCTAACTGCTGGCAGTCTCCTAAAGAAAAACTTGATCAAACAGCAGTATAGATAACAAAACAAGATTTAGCTGAAGGTAAACATGAAATAACCAGTACTACTGCCTTCGGTGCTGCTGCATGATGGCTGCCTGGCCAGCCTGGCACGGTGCCGGGAAGACACGCGCCTTTAGAAACTTCAGTTAAGTACTGCAAACAGAGATGTGCTGCTCTTTCATCATTTCTTTTTAAGACAGCTAAGCTCATCTAAATTATTCAAAGCATAATTCAGAAAGAGGTTACTAACAGTTACTGAGAGGCCTCTTCTACCAGTGAGCTCCATCTGGAAATGAGGCATTTCAGTATTTTTGTTGCAAAACTAGTATTTCACTCGGCAACTGGGAAGTTACTAAAAGCTGCTGCTGTCCACAGCAGTCGCGTTTTCTTTCCTTGCCAGAGCAGACACTGAACTACTGCCAAAACACCCACGTTTCTTCTAACCTACAGAGTAACTCATACAATAGAAGCTAAAACTAGCACTGACAACCCTTGCCCCACGTCACAACGCGAATCAAAAAAGCAGCGAGCATTGCATTAGCTTTTGCAACAAGCCAGCCCTACACAGCCGAGAGGCTTTTTACTTTTTCTATGGAAATTTCAGATTTTGTCTGCATGTACCTGGGTGAAGTCTACAAGTGTTTTTCAGCTTTGTAGATTCAAACCCTAACCCACCCTTGCTTAGATGAACATTACAGGTCCACTTCAAGTCCAAAGAAAAGAGAGAGACATGGTACCTGCTTACCAAACTGTATGCGCTTTGTGTTTTGCAGCTTTTGCTTTGCTGCTGGGGAATTCACATGATTGTATTCCACCTTCAAAGTTAATATTTAAGTGAATTCACCTACGGCAGCTGCGTTTTTGCTTGTTACTCTGCGTATAAGACACACCAACTTCTTCAACCTAGGTTAAGTCACATTAAACAGTACAGTTTTGAAATTACCTTGTATTAAGCTTTGATGTAAGAGGCCACCAAACCTTTTGAAGGGTATCAGAGTCTGATCAGACGAGTGCTCCCCCTGAGCTGGTGTCCCTCCAGACTGCCGTCACTGCCAAACACTTCGGAAACGGGACAAGACAAACTCCGTAACAGATGATTATGTTACAGCCTATCCGTACCCGACCCAAATGCCTTTTCAATTCTCACCAACATAATGGGTGTTTCGTTCTCTATAGCACAGGGGTTACCTTGCATCTAACGTAACTGTACGCATCATCACCCGCATAAACATCTCAACTCTGCCAAAGAGCCTATAAATTTTTCCATTTAGTGACAAAGGTCATGAAGTTGTCTTAAGTCTCCTTCTGCCCTTTCCTCCATCAAAATCTTCTATTCTCAGAGTGAATAAAGGTCCCAACAGCCCATTGCGGGAGGGGAGGACTGCATACCATCGCTGGAGGAGGTTGCAGTAAGAAGATGATGTGATTAGGGAAATTTAACAAAATAAAGGACCACCATGCCAAAGCCCATACTTTCCTGTGTCACAAGCACCGTTATTCTGATTCATATGTTTCAACTGAAGCAAACACCAAAAGCAATTTGTGTAATAATACAACAGAAAGTTAAACAAGAGTAAGCAAACTGCAGGAAATTCATCACCAGAGAACACAATATCAAACAAGCGTGTCCCAAGGAACAAAAGCAAGAGGTGAAGACAACAATGAAACAGCAAGAACGCATCCAATGTATACAAGCGGGAAAGCAGAGTGAGGGCAAGAAGCCAGACACATTACACATGACATAAGTAAATAAATCAAAGGAAGTGAGATTAAAACCTGAATTAACTGGAGGAGGGGGAGAGCTATAGCACCTGCATAGAGGTGTCCGCCCCATGGAGATTAATATCACACAGTCTATGAAAAGTCTGATTTGTAGTGGCTGAGCAGGGAAAGTAAGAAAAAGATCCACATTTCAAAATCAGGGAGTTAAAAACAAAACCAGTGTCACTATTCCCTGGTTTTCAAATTGCAGCATCCATCTGAAAACACAACAGGATTGCTCAAAGAAGCTCGTGCTAATTTGGATTTGTGTTACAATAAAATTGTATTTTAGTTTTGTTTTAAACTGTGGTTAAATAAGGCAAATTTAAAACCAAGCAGTTTGAAAACTGAGTATTTTTTCCACATCTGTTTTACAAAGTTTTAATTCTTTTCTATCATATTCCAGCTCATGACTAGCCAGAGTTTTACTTTTCAAATCTTTTTGTAGACTTACCAAAAAAACAAACCAGTAAAACTTTACTTTCCTTGGGTGGGGTTTTTTTTTGTTGGTTTTTTTGTCCTGTACACAGTAACTTGAAGCTTCAGATAAGTATCAACTGTTTTTTGGCTGGGTATTTTGAGTTGTATCAATATCACAAAGTCTCCAAATGCAAATTAAATTTGCTTCAAGCATCACAGTCCCATTCCAAATGGGAACAGCAGCAGCATGAAAAAAAAAAATCCAGCAAAATAATGATTTCAAAAAATATTTAAGGAAGGTTGTGATAATTTTCTATAGAATAGTTCTGCCACTCGATGCTCTGTGGTAAAGGATGGTGCGGGCCCAATGCTGCGCTGACCTTGAGGGCTGCAGGGGATGCAGCCACCACCCAGGCGAAAAACAAGTTTCCCAGAGCCCACACCTTCTGGGATGGGAAAAGGATCTGGAATAGAGGTATTTTCTTCCTCCTCCTCCTCCTCCCCTGGGCATTAACAGCCCTCTGTGCTGAACCGGGGTTCAGCTCTTGCTGCAATCTTGCTAAAGAGGAAAAATAATTTAAGAGCATCAAGGAGAAGGAACACCCTCCAATCAGTTATTCATAAGAATATGCAGAGAGGTGTTATAGTGACTTGCAGCAACTTAATTATTAAAGCAATAGATGGAGGTAGGGGTGGTCGCACTGCTTAATGTTATTTGGAAGTTTTTGGCCATTTCATGATAAATTCTTTTCAATCTACCTATAGCTGTGACCATATAACTAAAGTGAACAAGGGGATTCTGAAACACAGAAAAACCTATACATTTCCCATGCTCTGGAGCAGAGGTAAAGCACGGTTCAAGTCCAGGCCGGTGCCATTTCTATGCACTAAGTGGAGGAGATTACTGAGAAGGAAATGCTGAAGGATAATGTAAATAAAGGCCATCAGAGAGCATAGCTACAGCCATAAAATGTTACTCTCTAGTCCTAATTCTGGCTATTTATAAATCACATTTAAAAAAGTCAAGTGGGGTATGATGGGATCTTACATTGGCAAGATCACAGCATCATCAAGGCGGGTATTATGTGGGTGGGTAAAACTGCTGACTTTTAGTAATTTCGTATGAAACAAATTCCTTGCCACTAAAGTAATAGTAAAAACAGTTGAGAGAATAATTGCATGGAAAAATATAAAAACTGCCAATCCTCCTCTGCCTCAGGTTTTCCAACCACCTGCTGGCAAACTGCATTATATGGATTTTTCTTTTTTAAATATAAAAGCCCCATGAGAAATAAATTGAATAAAATCAAGGTATCCTCAACATTTTCTAGAGCATTTATCGATTATGGGATTTTCAAGTTAAAAAATGGCACACGTGCTTCTGCAACCCATTTGTCCCCTCTGCGTGTACAACATTGTGGTGGAAGGCGAATGCACGAAGCAGCACATGACACACTGGAAGTTTCAATTTTAGATATGCGAGACCACAAAATTAATGAGCGTCTTTGGAGTAATAATTTGTAGACTCACAGAGAACCAGGGAAGATTATAAATGCTCTTGACCTAGAAGATGTAATAGAGAATTCAGTATTCAGTACTGAAGAACAATTTATAAGTGAATAAAGTCTAGCATGCAGTATGACTGCTTTCTGTTGACAGATGGCAGAGAAGCGTCTTCTCCATTCTCTCTCATTAAAATAATTATGGCAATGTATGTTAGCCTCTCTTCAAGTCTGGCATTTTCGCAGCACATACAGGGGCATCATCATTGTAGGAATAAGGTTAAATAATAATGGAAACACATTTCTGGCATGCAAAGGGCATTTGATATTAAACTTACCTGCTTCCAGAAATAACAGCAGGGAGAAATTTGTTACCTCAGAGTAAATGAAATGATTTAACTTATTTTAACAGGAGGTTAATTAGAGCTCTCCACTAACTTGAGAAACACTCCCAAAACCAGGTCAAGCCACGGTTAGGCTGATGAGCCTTTGCCTTACGTAACTCCTCCAGAACTGGTCTTGTTTCTCGTTTTTACCTTCGCTGCCAATTGCTCACTGTAAAACTGCAAATCAGATGCAGGCCAGTGTGAAACTTCTTCCACAGCTGTCAAATAATAAAGTCTGAGAAACTACGGAGAAAAAAAATTTAGGTTACTAGAAGCTATGTAAAAAATATTCCACGTTCAAGTGTATTTCTTGCATGGCCAGTGCATTTGTGTCTGCTGCTCCAGCAAAACACCAAGGGAGGCTGGATGGTACGCGGGGAGGCATACAGCGTTAGCCTAGTTATCCCCTGCGCTGCTAATTACTCCAATGGGTAGTTAGTGCCACAAGTTAATTACCACCATGTAACGGGGTTTCAATACTGTAAGTCAATGTCCCCACCGTAACGCATGACATTAACACTGCATGATGTCATGGCTGAGCAAAAATTATCTGGTGTCAGCACTGTACACTCACTGTTTCTCGCTGCTGTTCTCCCCAATATGATTCACTTTCATTATTTATGAGACTTGTCTCACTAACCCTCAGCAACGGTTCCAAATAATGATAGGAATCTGTCAGTGTAGGATTGTATTTCTCAAAACAATAACCACAGTTCCTGGAAATGTCAATATGTCAATTGAGGGTAACATATCTCTCAATAAACCAATATTTTGTAAAAACAAAACAAAATCTAAAAAAAAAAACCCAAGAAACTTGAGCTCCACTGAGCTCTCCTCTTACAATGCCGGGCAGAAAAATTCATCCTTCCCACCAGACGGTGGAGACAGAAAAGCACATCTTCATTTTTCCCCAATTACAAATAGTGAAGCATTCAATATTTTAGCACTTAATAATCATGAAACGCCATGAGAAAGGAAATGAGGGCCTTGACAAAAGCCAAAGACCTCAGGCTACAGCAGAAACCAAACGCAGCAATACAGTACAAAAAATTGTACTAAGGATAAATCACAGTCCTTAACAGTTCCATCCTGAACCTAATGATTTAGAAATCTAGAGCTACTCAAATGAATTTCTGCACCACTTTTGAAATCAGCCTTGCACGCATCTGCATTTTACCCTAAGCCAACAAGAATAAAGGTGATGATCAAATCTCTGCCTCCGGTGCTAGATAACTGTAACTATTAGCTTTACATTTCCATCCAAATATCTATTCTCTTGTGTTCTTAGAGACCAATGTTAATCAAAGAAATTTTTTATTAACTATGCAATTCTGAACGTATTTGTGTAGCTATATGAGAAGTACATAGAGATACTGTTCACTGACCAACTATGCATCTGCATAAGAAATACTTAAGTATTTAGGTGCTACAAAGCAAACCCTAAAAACTTGGTAAAGCCAATTAATTTTTTGGCTTACAGGGTGGGGTTTTTTAAAGCAAAAGTTTTTCCACAAAGGCCTTATCCCATCCAGTTTTTTACTTCACTGGTTTTCCTTCGCAGGCAAAGTTTACAAAAGACCAGTTTGACCACATTACAAAATGAAATGGGTGAAGGGCTTTCTCAAGACACATCAGTAGCTTTAACATACAGGTAGGAAAAACATGAAGGTATTTCAGATGATGCTTAAATTATCAGAAAGTTTAGACACCATTTGCCATTTCTGAAATTCTAGGATGTTGAGATTACCAATACCAGAAGTGTAAACATAGAAAACAAAATATCAAAGGAAAGCAAAAGCAAGTTCTACAAAACCGAAGGTCTACAGACAAATGTATTGATTTGTTAGAGGAATGTTCAACTAAAAAGCAAAATTGTTCTAAAGCACAATACAAAGAATATTAAAAGCACTAAAATTTCTGTTCCCCATTGCAACGCTCACATCTGTGTGCTGGGAATAGGGAAAATACAGCCTATCTATTTTGAAGAATATAAATTTATCAGAACAGCAATAAATCCCTACCCATGACACAAACTACAAATAACTACACAAACCTCCCTAACAAATCATCTTGAATTTAATCTTTCCAAACCCAAAGACCATCGTATTTGGCTAATACAGTACATCTTTTTCCACCACTTGCATGGGACTTTGGTCTGGAGTGATCCATTTATTTCTGACTTTGCTAGAAAATTCCAGTTCCTAGAATTTACACAGCAAAGATTGTCAAAGCTGAGAGACCTGATTTAAGAGAAGATTAAATAAACATACCAGCTTCACCTGACACTACATGCAGCATGTAATGTTAACAAACAGTAGGTAAAAGTGGTAATTAAACAGTTTATCTCTTTCAAAATGCATAATCTCTAATTATCAAGGAGCATTATTTAGGTAAGTAAATATAACGGAGTTAGGAATGATAGCATGAAATTACAAGAGGCAGTCTGTGGTGAGCGGCGGAGGAGCGACACAGATCTGCTAAGCCACAGCAGAGTCTCTCAAAGGAAACAGCAGCAACCTTTACTCTTGGGAAAATCAAAGAGTGGGCTGAGGCAGCACACAAAGGACGAGATGCACTGTCTTTCTCTACCCCTAACAGTACAAGCTTCTGACCAGAATGTAGGAGTAATAATTGGGTGATTTCTCAGCATTCCTTACCACGCAGTCATGAGAGCTGTTGACATTAAGGATCTCCTTCAGAGGTAGCAAAAAATGACAAAGGATATAAATATCAGAAGGCTATGGAGCTTGAGAAATTAAGGGCTATAAACAACCAGCAGCCAATGAGATGATCTGAGATACAAAGCAACTGAAAAAGCTAAGCCATTAACTAGTACATGTACTGTCTTACCAACAGCCACAAGTGTCAGAGGGCCTGAAAGCAGCCAGTGCTGCTGCTGTCATTAAGAACGGGAACAGAGCAGATGATTTCTCACTCTATCTTCCATTAAGAATGGGATGATGAGTTTGTCCTCTGTAAGGGACACTGCTGATTCAGCTGGTTCAGAGACAATCCTGACTCACTGCTTGTTCCTCACAGTAAACTCTAGAAAATTAAGGAATCTAACGTTTCCCCAAATATTTGATACAACTCCAGAAGACATCTATGCTATCAAGCTCCTTTAAATGGCGGTAGGAAAATACTCATTCAGAAATACAGTAAGCTTTGGGTTTCTTCACTGTCTTTAGAGATGTGGCCCTCAAGGGTCTATCCTTCCCTGTGTCCTGCAACCATGGCTTGCAGCTGCCTCTGCCTTACTGATCACACTGTTACGTTATCTCCATTTGTCGTTTTTCCTTTCCCCATTTTGTTTTCTTTCCCATTTCTGTTCCCTGTCTGCTTGCCCACTGTATATACTCTTCTACATCACAATTTTGGTTATTACTTTTGTAACAGTACCTCAAAGTTATAACTACTGTATATCATGTTCCATCCTGATCTCCTGTTGCTTCCACCAATTAGAAGCAGTTCTCCAGCTTTCTTCTAAAAATAATCTTTTCCGTTTTCCCTAATAATGTGTCATCCTTGACACTGCTGAGTCTGGATTCACAGGAGTCCATCACACTCCCAGTACTGGAAAAATTTCATCTGCCCTCTCACTTGCACTGCTAAAATTTTATTTTATATCTCCCTTCAAACAATATTGACTCCTTCACTCTAACTGCCCTATCACCCCCCCAAATACATCTCCATTGCTTCTTCCAAAACCTCTCTCTTACTCAGTACAGCTCTCCCATCACCTGTATTTTTCTTGTTTCCTCCACCTCGTCCTTCCCTCATGGCCAACCCAACGCCCTCAATAGCTAACTACACAATTTCCTTTGCCTGCATTTGCCTGAAAGAGTCACTTCGGAACTGAAGGCACCCAAATCACTCAGCCTTTGACTCACTCTGGTGTCAAGCTCACTGACATCCTGCTTTCAGCTGACCGACGGTCCGCTCTCGGCAGGTCTATGGGAACCATTTTGTCCAGCCGTCTTCCAGTCCCGTAGGTGACAACAGATGGACACCAGGGCAGACAGAAAAGGAGTAAGAGGCAGACAGAAGTCCCCCTTTGGGCCACAATGCTAGCGCTCTTCTCCTTTGCTTTTTACCATCCCCATTTCAAAAAGACTGTTCGTGTTTGCAGAGTCGACAACATTGTCAAACCCTTTCGATGCCTTTTTCTGTGCGTGTGTTTTTTCCTATGATCAGGCACACACACACACACACACAGACACAAAAATCACCAACCACTCAATATAGGTAACAGTTCTGACATTTTTCAACTACACAGTGGGTTAATGATAAACTGTTTAATACTGAATTATTACACATTTTGTACATCATTCTGGTTCACCAATATTAAAGTTTCACCAACTGTACTAAATGAACTTTCTCTACATCATTTGGTGAAATAGCCTTATTTTGGTGGCAGTGAAGCACACTGGACGGACAGGAGACTGAAAAAAATTTGCTGTTAGTTACTAAACTTGCACCTTGCAGCCACATCGACAAGAGTTCACTAGTGACAGGAGCTGTATTTATCATATAAACAAATAGGAAGCCCCCAAATGAGAGAATTAATCTCCCTCCTGCACATACACTACCTTACACAGCCACATACACACGCAGAGCGCGTAGAGTTTAAACATCGGCTGGCACACCTATCAATCCCCGGCAAACTTATCATAAAGCAATCATAGCTTAATTAAAGGCAGAGAGAGGTCACTATGTTCATATGCAAGATGATTCAGTATGATGTCACTTGGGTACAATCAATTAAAATGCACAGGGTATTTTTTAAATGGGAAAACCTGAGTAGGGAGCCTGTTGTCTACCCAAAGGTTTTGCTATGCTTTAAAAGCTTCATTTAAATATTTTTTTTCCTTATTTATATGCACAAAAGTAATAGTTATATCAGATATTCATAGGTGATTTAGATGATTGATACCAATTTCTCTTCATAATATGACTAGCAAATAAAAACCACAGCAGTTCTAATATAAAAAAATAACGTGTGACAAGGTTTCCTAAAACATTTCTATTTTGGACCTCACAAGCTAAATTGCTTTTGCTGGCCCCTTCCACCTCTCAGCATGGTTGACAGACAAATTGATCGAAACATCGGAAAATAATATGCTTGCAAAATTTCTCTGGGTGAGTTTTCAGTCTTTTGAATTTTTCATACAAGAACAAAATGAAAGATTGCCTCCTTGATTTTTCCTCCATTATGCGTCCCCATCTTATGTACTACAGGAACATACAATACTTCAAATAGCAGCAATACATTGTAAACAAAATGTATAACATTTTTCATAGAACACCCAAGCCGTGCGAAGTTAAAAGACTGGGTAGCAGGCATCTTTGCCCTGCAGATTATGTTGTTCAATTATAATGAATTCATACATTTGAAGTTGCCTTAGGGCCTCTCATTAGACTTAGGGGTGTTTATTACAGGAAATATTGCTTGTATCATTTAAGAAGCAAGAAGGCTAGATGATTTGATTAGAAATGTTGACAGTTGAGGTGTGTAAAAAATATGTCATTCACCCGCATTTTCCCCCACTTTAATATTAGGATCCTTCATTTTTTATGAATTCTTTAACCCATTCCTCCCCTCCCCGGAGCCCATGGCTTTCGCAGCACAGTCCGCTCCCAGGACCGCCAATTCTTCACCAGGAACTGCTATTCTGCCACCGGCCGACGCTTTTCACCCGGCAACCGGAGGAAAACACAACCGCTGCATTTCCATCGCCATCCCTCCTGCGGACGCATGCGCGGGCACAGCGGCGGGTCCTGCCCGCTCCCGCAGCTCTGCCTCCTGCACCGCCAACGCCGCAGAGCCTCAGGCTCCCGCAGAAGCGGGAAATTAACCTTCCTTATGGCACAGAAAAGACAGAATCTCATACATTTCAATTCGCACCTTATGAAATGGAACCAAATTATTCTCCTCGATAATGCATAGGAAAGCCTGATAAACAGTTTGTCAGCTTTCGGTCCAAATTAAACAAGTCCTGAGAGATCATCTTGAATTAAAGCAGTCAGCGACGTTGATTAAATTTAAGGGGCTGACCAGAAAGCTATAGGGAAAAAAATAAATAAAAATAATTGTTTGCTAATTTCTTGTTACATTTGCCACAAAAAAAAAAATTAATACTCTTGAAGGCTAATATACAGCACTTTTAATTCCTGTACTACATAAGTTGACCTCTAAATATGCTTTAGATGATCTGTAATTCAGAGAGAAATAATTATTTTTTGCACAAGATCTTCTGACACCCACTAGTCTGAGCATTAACCTCCCCAAACTTGCTATTAGTAACTAGCAGCAATTTTTACAACAGCTTGAATTCACCGAGCGGTTACTACTATTTTGTCAATGTGATTTCAGACTAGTACATCCCTGAAAACAAGGGCATATCATATATTCTTAAAGTGTGCACATAAAATAATGCAGCAAAGAGCATTAAGTAATTACGAGGACTGATAGCACAGGTAAGAAAAACCAACTTCTGGGTCTCAGTTGTTCATTATCTATAGTTTGCCTAGCTCAAATTGGGATTTCATTTTCCACATTATGTTTAGCCAGAGAAATTTAAACACAACACAGATTTAGTTTGAGAAATTTAAATAACTTAAAATGTGTATTTGAGGAGCAAACAAAGCTCTTGCAGATCTTTCAGACTTGATCAGAGCACCATTTAAAAAGGAACAGAAAAAAAAGTTACCAAGAGTAATGCATTTGCATTTTTATATTGGAGAAGTTTTCCCTGTGCCGAGGCAGTCTGTAAAGGCAGGTATGTATTTAAATGGGACCTAAGCGATTGCCCTGGTAGGGACATTCTTGTTAACAGAGAGTTAAAGAACATCAATGGTGTTGAAAGTAATTGGGCTAAAATGTGATCTATAATAATAATCTTGGAAAAATTTCTAACATGACTAGTAACTGCTTTTCTCCTCTGAGGACCTGGCATTTGCCATTTCATCCTGTCTGCAAAATATCACAGAATGTTGGCAGTTTGCAGCCAAATTTTATTTTCCTACCAAAAGTCAACAGAAACTAGACTTAAAAACTAATTTCAGCAGTGCATTTGCTTTTTTTCCTGTTTAGTTCGTTAGGTGCTAACTATACACACATACAAATTACTTACATTGAAACAGATATAGTTTTAATAGAAATTTATATTTTTACTGCATTTATACCCCCATCATCTATCAACCAAGTAAGATTTAATCACATCGCTAAATGCTTGAGACCAAATTTCGAATTTTGATGCTTATTTTACCTTCAGGTGTAGAACAGGATCAGAAATTTCATTTCAGAGGGTGTATCAGAAGAGTTTAGTACTCATGCCCTCTGCAGTAAAAGATTCTTTTCTCCTGTAGGTCCTAACGAGCTCCAAACAGTACACAATGTCTCTAAAGAAGCAGTCCTGACAGAACTGCATCCCACTGAAAAGCAAGCACCAAACACCCCGTATGAGGCAATCTGGGTTTCACTTATGCTTCTGCCAGCCCCACACTGAAAACACCAAAATGGCAGCACTGGCTCAATTCAAAACCTACGTATCATTTTATGCTGATCGTCCTAAAAATACAGTTAATAACAGCACACTCAGTTCATCAAATATTTTTCAACTCTACTGTGCAACAGCAGCTACGTTTTAAGATTGTAAAATTTCTATGCAGCATCAGCAACACATCAGCTTTGCATTTACTATACCAAATCAATGCGCAGCACTTCAGAAGTTTCTAGCTAATCTGCATTTAAAGATCCTTCTATCTCTTAAAATACTTAACTAAATAGTTTAGGGTGTTTAAACCACAAGCTGCCTACTATCTTCAAATATCTATAGAACTAACAGTAGCGTTCTTAAGTTAGGAGTGACAAATACTAGAAAACCTCCACAATTTGGCTTCCATATCTCTGAATTGGTATTTCAGTGACAGATGTTTGTTGCGGCAAAAACCTCTGTCAGAACAAAATTAGGTGATCTATCATTTTAAGATATGGTCTTCATATACTGTTTACTCGAAGATATCACTTGCCTCAAGCCAATTTTGACCAAGAACATTTTGTGATATGGAAGTGATTTGTATATCATCATTTTTGTGATAAATGTAGCTCTTGAACACAAAATAACCTACTATTCCACAGTATTACAGTTAAAACTCCTTCACCAGTAAATCTGTACTACTGCTTTTATTACTACAAAGATACTGTATCTAGACTCCGATGTATTTCCCATTTTTATTCACTGAATAGGGTTGCCCGTTTTCTTGGCTTTACATCAGGGAGCTTGGCCCTCTCCCCGTTTCGTACCAGAGATGCTCCTCCAGTTTTGGGGGGCACAGGAGGAACACAGCATCCACCGCAACACGTACATTTGTATTTGTTTCCGGTAACAGGGAGAGGGAAACAGAAAGCAATGCAAAATGTCTTCCAAAACAACAGTGCCGAGAGGCAGGGACTGCCCTAGTTGTTCATGCGATGTGGCACATCCGAAATTAACCATTCAGTTCCACTACTGGTATTTTAGAAGTACCATTCCTCCCCTCTGAGAGTCTAGAGCCTTCTGATTCACAGACGATTGGAATAAACCAGCAGTGTCCACCTTACCCAGTGGCATCTGGGTAGGAAGGGGGCGTGATGACATAAGCAAACCACAAAGGGCTGAGGACCACCATAAAACACAAAAGCTGGATGAATCACAGGTGCAGGTAGATGAGCCAGAACAAGAAGGACATCCCAAGAGGTTGAATAAACAAAGAGAAGCATGCATCACTTGACCTGGGCAAACCATCTTAAATGGTGGAGTTGAGGAGTTTCCACTATGCATGCAGAATCTGACGCATTTTTAGAGACCCCTGGTTAGTAGGAATACCTGCAAACTAGGAAATTAATTGGGTCCACAAATTATTATATAAGCCCCTGAATAACCATAATTTAGTAATGAACTCTAGCCGTTACCAGCCTTGGGTTAATCTAAAACAAAGTCCAAGTGGTAGGCGGCTCTAGTTTTAAATCCTTCCCAAAGTAACAGCTGACCTAACATTAATCGGGCCCAGTGGACAAGCCAGAGAGCAACACCACTGTGCATGACGACTGCTCCCCCAGCCATCAACTCACTGGATTTGCAGCTGGCCTTGTCCGGGCTCACAGCAGAAGGAAACTCAAGAGGTGACTTGACTCATTGCCTGCTCCATCATGGGAAATGGAGGCTCCCAAGGTTTCTGTTTGTTCTAACTTAAAATACAATTTTCTTCAGATACACAGTGCTGAGGTGTTTCAATGGCATTAGTCCATTTGCATCCGGCAGAAAAACGGTCTAATTAGCTCCAAAATACAGGCAGAGAAAAACACCGACATTTGAGAAGTGATTCAATGGAGAAGCGTTTCACGTTAGTCAGGAATGCTCTACGGTGGGGCTGACATGGGGGCTCTCCCACCATGCACGGTGAAAGGGATCATGTATTTTCATACCCAAAGGGACTAAACTGAGCCTTATAATTAGGCTCACAAGGTTTGAGAGCAACATTACAGTTCAGAGCTACAACACTAAGAGAAATGAATTTAAAAGAACCATGGGTACTACAGCTTTTGTTCCTTTCACAGGCCGAGACTTAAAATAGCACAGATCAGACAGCACAGCTAAAAATAGGGCACTGCAGTCTACACAGCTTACTAAAAAAAGCTATGCTTCAACAGGTGTTAATGTTACCACATGTGTACCAACAGTTTTCAACCAAAATATCTTTTATACTGGGAATTGTGTGGACAGAACTTACTAGTAGACAGATTTTTGTGCTATTTAATGGCAAGGGCTCAACCTGCTGCTCGGTAAAGGAAAAGCGGATAGTTATTCACATGACATTCTACCATAATAGAGATTAGCTCAAGCGTAAATTGGTGTTATCACTGATTATGCACCTAGAAAGCTCAGTGATAGACCAGGACTTGACTGTATTAGCTTCTGTACTAATAGATAAGGGCCCATGGCTGAAGGATATGAAGTCATTAATATCTGTACCAAACCCAGGTTAGGCGAATATTGACAAATTGGAACTATACAACTGTTTTGAAAAAGGTAGCATGATTATCTTTTTCACAGAGGAATGAGAAAGCTCTTTCGGGATGTGTCTCAAAACAAAAGACTGCTATTACTGAGCCTTAGACTGCAACACCGCTGGAAGAGATTGCCTATTACGTGGGAAAAAAAAAAACCCAAAGCCCTGAAGCCACAAGCAGAGAACAGTGAAAACCTGATCCTCCTCTTCATAGCATCATCTCCAGCCTACACTACAGGCTTGGTCTAGAAAAATTCCTCTTCTATGCAGCAGATGAAAGGCTCCTTGCGGTCCCAGCACAACGTGGCTGCTCACTCACCACGCTTGTCTCCATACGGGAATGGTCCTGGCTTTAATTGACTGTCCTGGCTGGGATTATCAAGCATTTCCTTTGACAAAACTAAAAGGTAAGTTCCGTCTTCTCTGGTTCCCATCATGTATCACCTCCTACTCTGCCCCACCAGTCAAAGGAAAGAGGGCAGACCGCTGGAGGGCTGGGCTCAGCCAGCACGCTGGGAATGAGGACAAGGAGCCGAACAGGCAAAACGCCTCTTCCCGAATAGATGTGATGGGCAGCGGGGGGTGCAGGGAACGCACAAGGTCTTCCAGAGAGGCACTCTTCATCAACAGCATAGAAAAAAACATAGACAACTCAGGACAAGTGATCAGATTTTGCCTATTTTTAGCATTCATTCCAGCACACTGAAATATAAGACTGAACCTGTATTCTTCTAAGAGCAGAGGTTAGAGCACTCAGAATGCCTCAAGTTAAAAAAAATAAAAATTTGGTAGAGTTTGAGAGGAAAAATTGGTATTACAAAAGGGGACTCTACTTCAATTTTAAAGTCTTCCCCCATGCAGCATTAGCAACAAACATACTGTGCAAGAGGATTCTTTTGATAGTATAATTTCAAGACTGCTGATTTAATATGATCCAATTTCCCTTTCGTTTTCAAAGTTAGAAGAAAAATGTGTATATTACATCCTCTGATCTTTTCACTTGTTCAGATCAATATGTGCAAGCCCTCACAAAAGGAAAATTCTCATTCACAGCTGCTTCATAACTTAAATGAGAAAAATCACAAGTATGTGTCTATAAAATCTGCAATGATGTGCAAAAATGTCAAATTTGGAAACTAAATATCAAAGTGTGTGTTAAAGGCATGAAAGAAAACCTAAATCCTTCAACAGAGAAAAAGGTCTGAATTTTTACTTCTCAGGGAATTTTGGCCGTGATTAGTTTGCATCTGTCACAACTGTCGAAAACAACAATTATTTCCTTTTGCTATTACATCAACAAAACAAGACACCATGATTTGGCCTACAGCAACATAACCACTGAAAGAAATTTTTGCTAGGGTTCAATTTGGATGATAAACTGTTGTCAACAGATACCATCTGTTTTTAAATTTAGTAAAAGGGCCCATATTATACAGCTCATTACAAATATTACTAACTCTTAGACAATGACTCTTGTAAAGTGTGTATTGTAGCTAATGAAGTAGAAAGCTTAAACAACAAATCATTTACAAGTTTTTGTGCGGTATTTCTAATGGAGGGAGTTTATAATCAAAGGAAAATGTAATCACTTATGTTAAGCAATCCATGGACCTAGTCAATGTAGCACAAACAGCCATTATGCAAAATTATGACATTAAAGGCAAAAAGACTATTGCAGACTTTGCATTTTACAGTATACGCTACACAGACTAGTAACTCTGAAAGAATTAAACAGGTGAGACCCCTCACTTCCAAAATAACATTTTTCCACCAAATATCAAAAGCATATTCAACTTGGACTGAGATTTGCTGCCCTGAATTAGACCTGACACTAGTAACAAAGGGGATTCTGTAATGGACATCAGCTCTTACAATACAGTGCATTAATGGGCATCATGGTGAACATAATCTGTCAGGAACAGTCACAATAAAGATGTTCTACTGATTAATGTTCCACTAGGCCTGTATTTAATAATTTATATAATTTGTATTAACTTTAAAATTGCCATCACTATGGTGGACAAGTAAAAAAAGACACAAACAATTCAATATAATAATTTTACACAGGAAAACATTATACACTGCAATTAAAACTGTTAGGTTCATACAGGAGTAATTGCTCAAGATTTACAGAGATGAATTATTGTGAAACAAAGCTGCGCATTTAAACAATATAATAAGAGAATACTTCTAAGAGGTCATAAATACTTTATAAATTACATTAATATTGGTGTTTGGTATTATCACATTTATTTTCTTATAAACTGTGTTTTAAAATATTATTCCGGTAACAATATATACTTCCATAAAATCAACAAACTTTAAAAATAATGGCAGTATGTCTTATAAAAAATGTCTCCATTAATTTTTCTATACTTGGAATCGAGAAAGAGAAATAGTAATGTTACAGTACTAAAAAACAGTCATTCCGCATCCATTCACCTAATCCTTGTTTTTATACAAAGGATATATCTAGAAAGCATTACACTGTGTGGTTCGCGGGTATTGGTCAAGAATATCCTATGCTATCCTATCAGGATGATTAATGAAGGCACCTTTTTCACAGAATGTCAGACTCTGCCTTTTTAACAACTGACCTTTCATAGAATACTACTGAACTCATAATTCCACTTTTGTTCAGTTTCTTATTAGTGGAGTTAAAATTAATACTTATGGGAATGATGGCTAAGGTGATGCACAGTAAATCTTAGAGCACATCAACCTTCTGCACCGACTACCAAAGGAATAGTACCTGCATTTGTCTAGTTCAATAGCATAAGTATTCTAGTAAAACTCTGTGTCCTTTTAAAAGACAAATTAGGTCAATATTCAACCCTCTTTCAAGTACAAAGCTGTACATATGGAGAAAGACTTTCAAAGTTCAGATATCCTTGTGAAATAGTTAATGCCTACTGTACACGGAGGGATTTTTCGTCCTGCTGCACTGTTGGAAGCTTCCAAGACGACGTGGACAATGCACGGCATAAAGCGGGGAGACATTTTAGCCACACATCCAGACAGCCTGGTAGCTACAGCCACTCACTCCCCAGGGCGGCCACATACAGCTCCATATCCTAAACCCCATGTGTTCCAGCTGGGAGTAACAGCCCTCTGATGTGCCACCGCAAGGATTTTGAGCGAGTCGCTGATGCCATGAAGATAATCCTGCTTTTGAAACCACTACACTGGAAAGTTGTCCAAGGTGAACAAAGCACCCCTGTTTCTTTGAGGTGTTCAACATCCAAATCGCTGTTATCGGACTACTCAGGGAACATGACAACAGGGTAACATGACATTAGCTGCTAATTTACTAACACCCTAGAACACCAAAAAATTAAAGCTGAATGAGCAAAACCCCAGATGCCACGCGCAAGTATCTAACACCACTGCAGTCATCAGATGGTGTCCCACTCCCCCGCAGAGGACACCACAAGTCTCCACCAATGTCCTCTCCCAGGAGCATCACCATCACCCACCATCCAGCCTTCCGGCTCCATCACAAATGGCTGCACAAGCCAGGGCTGGTTTCCAACACCGTGCGACAGACCACTACTGTCATCTTCTCCTTCACTTCAATATCCCACCACTTTTCTCTCCCTGGAAACCAACGCCCCGTGTCAGCTCCCTTGCAGTCTCCTCCTGGTCATTTCCTCCACCGCGATGAAGGTGAAAGATGATTGAGGAAGGCTGACCATAGCGATCTCTAGCTTATTGCTATCGATGCCCCTACGAGGCCCAGGATAGAGCCAGATGCAGGGACGGTCACACTGCTCCAATCAAGATGCAAAGTCCACAGAGAACAGAACAGGTACCACAGCAGGTACCAAAGCAATGCTGGCTGGATCAGGATTGTTGTGCCCAAGGAGATGTGGTAACGCTGCTTCATTTCTCGGGGCTTACGTGCCATTTCTGCACCACGCTCTGCTCCCCGGCACAACCAAAGCCCATGTGTTTCTACGGCGGCCGGAGCCAACCTCCCCACGCTGCAGTCCAAAGGTGATTAACAAGAGGTAACTGCATGAAAGAACCGAGAAGATGCCTGAGCTCAAACAAAATATGCTGGGATGTGTTTAGTTACAGGAGAACATCACTAAAAAAAGAGATTAAGTCTTCAGTAAGGATATTCATTAACATAACTGGCTATATTTTTATGTCTTTTAGAAACACTGGCATCAATTCTTTCTCCTCAGTTTTATACATTAACATTCCTAAACCCAGAAGCTATCAGGCTACAGACAGCTTTCTATCCTTGAAGACATTTTAAGATGATAAAGATGTAAAACTTTTTATTGGTACATGAAGATCAAAATACATGCTCTGGCAGCATTGTATCTGATGTCAAACACTTAAGACATCACACAACTGGCAGCAATTCTGTTGTAAAACATGCAATAATACAAGCAAACTGCAGCTTAATTTTTCTCTACGCCTTCATTCACATTCATTATGAGAGAAGGCATCTGCATTATGGCTAAATACTGTATCTTGCAAACAGAATGGTGTTTGCACTGTTTCAACCCTTGCAAATCAAAGAGGCCAGGACGATTTCCCCCTAAATGAGGTTTTCTACCACAAAGCTAGAGGACATTGGACTGGATTTCAACCTCCCTTTAGAGCTCAGTATTTTTCATAAGGTCAACAGGGCTGTAATTTAACTCCTTCCAATTTAACATGGAGACCCGAGACCTATGGGCGATGCCCAGCTCCTCAGCAGAAAAACAGTTCCTATAATGCAACCTAATAAACGGACCACGCTCCACTTTCTGAACAGCTTTCCTCCAGCCATGCATTACACTAATAACTATAGCTTGAGAAACAAAAACCACACAAAACGAAAAGTTTTTTTTTCCTGCACTCAATTTTACTCCTATACCAAAAGAAAAAACTATTTCCTCAGTCTTTCAGTTTTCAGAAATGCTATCGCATGGGGGGAAGGATGGGTGTTTTTCCCTGCACAAGAACAAAATACATTTAGAACTTTGTCATGGTTGACTATTCAGAAGTTACAGAAGAAAAGAACAGTCTCTGAACAGTATGAAAAATGTAATGAAATATTGCGTCTTCCCATAAATTTAAAAAAATGCAAGCTTGTGGATATGCAAGCTCATAACTTGCCATACAATAGTGGTAAAAAGGCCAAAGTTATGCCTATTCCATTGATTATGAAAAAGTACCATCAAATGTTTACATTGCAGCATTTTCATACGAAATGTTTGGGTACGTTTTGTTCATAATAAAACATACACTTCTACACTGAAAACATGCGCACAAGCTGTATATAATCTTGTAGAAAAACGTCCAAGTATGATGAGACAGCATGACCATACAAGTAACTGCAAACATTTCTTCCACCTGCTAGCCTAGAACGATCACAAACCAGGAATTCTTCCAGCTAATTCCCGCTAAAGAAGTCATAAGCCAAGAATCGTATCTTGTTGTACATGTATTTCAGAACAAGAGAAAAAGCAGCAGGAAATCTGAGTTGTGCTGGGCTACAGAAAAGAAATTAAAATCTTCTTCCTCCAGTTCTGAGGACAAGGAATCAGGGGCTGAGCCACTCTAATGTGCAGCATCAGGAGTTCACACACTATGAAAACTTACTGTTAGATACAATTGGGTATCCTTCCTTCAAATATAACCACCAGTCCCATGTAAAACCTAGGAACCTGGAACCCCACACCGTACCTCTGATGTTATCTCTGTGTAACAGAAAGAAATGGTTAAGGTACAGGAACTGGTGCTTTAATAAATAGATTGCTCAAGACCTTGCCAGCCCTACACTGAAAGGAAAACACTAGGAATGCATAAGCACAGCAGACACAACAGCAAATGCATTCCCTCAAGAATGAAAGATGAGACAATAACTACAATGACACAGAATTTTTATGGACCAATTTCCAATGAAAGTGCAACAAGAAGTGCAGTTCCATAATTATCCCAGACCCAGGAACGAAGGAGACCACGTACAAGACAAGAAGGAGAGCTGCCAACAAGTGAATGAACCCCAGGCAGCAGTGGCTATCACAAAAGCTGAACAGCAGCAAGGAAATCCTGAAGCACTACCATAAACCAGCCTCTGTGCCAACAAACCCAAGACGTACAGGATGAACGCCGCAGACGAAGCCCTTGATGGACGTCTCTAACCCTGGCTCTAAGCTCTTGGCCTGCTGCAGTACAAGCTTCCCAATGGTAAGGTGAGGGGAAAGGGGATTTCTATCAGCACGGCCAAAGAAAGACCATCCTCTTCTTTCTCACATCTCCTTAGATGAACAAATATAACTGTATAATATTTATCAACAAGGGATAACATTTCAATTTAAAAATGACTCTGCAAGAGCCTTTGAAAGACTGCTGCTTGGTTCAGCTTGGCTCCAAGCCCCAGTCTCCAACTCTTCCCTGTGAAAGCAGCGAGGTAATCCAGAAAAACACAGATGAGAGAGCTACTGCAGGGATCCGCTGCAATGCATTTCTTTAGCGGCAGCTACAAAATATTTCGCAATCCCAACTAACCAACGCTGCTCCCCCTTGTACAGTCACAAACATCGTTACTGAAAAGGTCCACTGAAACAGGTTCTTAGTTCTGTTCAACTGATGATCCCCTCTGTAGGCTGAAGCCTAATTCTGGGATGTCTGGTGGACACAGAAGTCACTGCATCCCATAACGCTGCCCACCCATGCACGGAGTGATGCTGCCACCCGCATTATTCAATAAGGGTGTTGGGAATGCACTTTTCACCAGTGTCTACTAAACAAACAAGGCCGTCGTACGCTGGATTACTTAGCTAGAAGCAAAGGCATGAAAGTTTCTTTTAAATGATGGAACAGTATTTAGAAAAGTACAATTTTTAAAATTCAATTCCTTACCAGTTGAAAAGTTTACTCAAGATGGAAAATCAGTACTAAGCAGGACTCCCAATTTAGAAGTGCTGGATGAATAAAAAAGTATTTCCCAATTAACATACACAGATGTCTCTTCTGCAGTCCAAAACAAAGCAGACTTTTCAATTCTGCAAGTGCTATCCTGACAGAGCCTGTAGTTAAGTTGTGTGAGTTAGTTAGCCTGGTCATAAATTATCTTAATTACTATGGATTTTTGATAACAAAGTGATAGACCTGAAAGAAAAGTATTGAGTGAAGACAAAGTTACAATGTGAATTGAGACAAAGCAAAAAAAGTAATACACAAAAGTGTCAGAATTGGTACTATTTATTTCATTATTTCAGCAATGCTACTGTTTAATAAATTAGTAAATACATGCTCATTCTGATAGTTCTTTTAAAGATTTCAATAAAACTAAAAATTAAGATGCGGCAAGCTTTTGGAATGACTGTCAATAAACAAACTGATACAATTCACAAATACCTTCAGTGATCCAAATGCTAAACCCAACCTGAAGCAGCCCTTCACTGCTGCCACTCATGTACAAGTTAGGAAAAGTCCAACAAAAACCAAAAATGAACTTTTAGTCCTAGCATGCTGGACTAAAAAAAAAAAAATCACTAAAAACGACTGTTTAGGTAACACTGCTTTCAAAGCCAGAAATTTTACTGTATATGCAATTTTGTAGCCTATAAAAGAACTTAAGATTCTAGATCGACATCATAGGGAAGCTAAGAGTGACTCATCTGAGATGTGAACACAGCACTATCAGCAAGTAGAAAGTGTTATCAAGAATGTATATCCGAGCTACTTTTTGTTTTCCTTCAGCTTCGTTATACCTGGGGGTTGTTTTTTTGGCCATTTGGCATCTTTTTACTGTGATTTATCGTTACTTCAGACAAAAGATTCTTTGTTCATTTTCAAATTACCTGCATGCACTGGAAATCATACATATTATGAATGTTTTTTTGTTCCTGTATGCTTTTGTTGCCTGCTTTTGTTATTGCTATAAGTTCTATGAAAAAGAATTTAAAAACGTATTTCCCAGAACAGACAGGAAGCGAGACATGCTATCACAACCCTGAGGATATCCTCTGTTTCACACTGAAACATAAATCTTAAAACCCAGAGGATATCTGCATAAATGAAGAGCATCTGGACAACCTCAGAGTCACAAGCAATATTACCCAGCACACAGAAAACTTCTGACCTACAGGAGTTGATAGGTGATCCCAACCATGACCAACAGAAATTGCAACCAACACTGGAGCAGAGTAAAACAGGGATCTGGTTTAACAGACAAGTACACAACCAGAGCAGTGAAAGCAGAAAAACCTCCCAAAATGTTCAAGTGCAAAAAGCCTTCAAAAACAAGCAACAAAAGCCCCACAAGGTTAGTTGTCCCTGCCATCATCAGCAGAAAAATAATAAAATAAAATCAAAGAAAAATCAAACTGTTTCAAAGAATTCAAGTAAAGATGAAGAAAGCCAAGACAGTCTAAGGTGCTTTGTGTCGGGGAGATGGAAAGGGTGTGACCCAGAGATCAGGTCGGTCTGGACTTTTGAATTTCAGAGGTATAAACAGAAGACATTTTCCATATTCTTCAGGTGTTCATGTCAGCATTTAAAATTAGAACAAACTATTTTCAGAGGTGAAGAACTTTCATGAGCTGTGAAGAATGACTGCTTCCAAATTATTGAGGTATTACATTTCAAATTGCCTTAATATAAGCTGATTTATATTTATGACCAAGTCTCATAGTGTTTAAACTTTCAACAACTCCTCCCATCCAGGATCATTGAACCTGAAGAGTTTAAAAAAGAAGGCAGGGAATATTCTCCATCCTCCTTCTCCCTTATATCCAGGCATCTACGCATCAGGCTGTTCACTGCAGTTATCCATCCCAAGAGGCTCTCTAAAAGCTGTATTTTGGTCAGCACAGTGGTAGTTTATACATTAATCTACTGTAGCACTGTGTACCACAGGAGTTTTAGGTCTAATGCAACAGCCGTCAAAAACTTGGTGTACTTCCATACCACTTTGTACATTAATAAATGCAACTGCTGCCCGATGGCCATACGTATTCCTAGTGAGCACCATGCTTTTTATGTTTAGCATGGACTGATCCACCCAGAAACCCAACAACCACTCTTTCACAGACTTATTCTCTTTGACAGCAACCTGTGATATAACCCTTATTTCAATTTTAGGAAAATGTAGAGATTTCTTATTGAAGTGTGAAGGACTATAAAAGCTCTATCCTACTAGAAGTGGACTTTCAAGGCCTTTCAATAAGAGTGACTTCAGTGCCACAGGTGGGCTGGGGCAAGACAAAAACAGCTTGCCACCATCTGTTAAATAAGGACTTGAGAAGCATTTCAGTGTCACACCAGGACAGAGCCGCACTCTGTCCTTGTGGAACAGGCTGTACCACAGCTAAACCACGGCTCCTATCCTGGACCTTTGCAGTGCATGTGACAAACTTGAAAAAATAAGCTAATTGCCCAGACTGCATGGTAAAAACAATCTGTGGAATCCTACATTTTTGTAAAGTAGGCAGTCTAGCGACTTGGTTCTGCATATGTGATGAGACACAGTAGCGCAGCTGTCCAGTAGCGTAGGTCAGTGGATGTGGCAAACCCTAGTCTTTTTTGAATGTTTTGAATGTTTTCTTTTCAGCTCTGGAGAGGCTTTCCATCAGGAGTAGAAAGTGGTCACCATTTTTGCAGGTAAAACTGTTTAGTAAGTGCTAGACACCATTCCTCATCACAGGAGCCAAGCTGACACCAAGCTAGGCAGTGTCTGCTCAGCATCCCCAAGATCAGGTATCTGTGTGTGTGCACGTGTATGTATATTTTAGATCAGTGGAGGTACTATATGCACCTGCATTGTAGTGCCCATGAAACGCCAAACTCATCCACCCTCAAAGACTGCGTAACACTGGTAAAGCACTGCCACAAGCAGGATGCGCAGAGGAACTATGTTAACCGTCATCATCTGAACACAAGCAAAACCTAACTGTGGAATGACAAAACCAAGGGTACATGCAGCAGTAAAGAAGTAGAGGAAAAACAAACGACAAGAAAACAATTGACTGGTAACCTAAAGCACAAAGTTTTTAACTTTGTCTCATTACTCCTTGCTCTGAACTAGCACAGGCAGAACAAAGGCCCTCTGCAATAGTCCTGTTTCACACTAGACAATCCTTACATCATAGATAAATCTGTTATTATGAATTTCCTTAGGAAAATAAAATACAATTTTTAAAAATCTATTAGTAAGAATGGCAATTTACATATTAGTGGACTACAACAGTAAGCCCCTCAAATGTCAAAATTAACTAAAGAAATTGATAGCTGTTCAAAAACTAATTTGATTAGCTGATCACCAGGATTTCACATTTGCTGTCTATGGCATAATACATTTACTCAGAAGTTTAGAGGCAATCAAGAAAAGCTTTTATCACCAATAAGCACTCATTTTAATAAGCAGAGAGGCAATTGTAAGTATTTATCACTTGAAGGATTATATGCACTAAACAACCTTAAATTCTTCAAAAGCCAATAGGAACTTAGTTCTCAGAGATTCTGGTTAAGTACAAACAGCAAAGATGGGCTGCTAGGGGTCTAACTACAGAATATCTATCCTTAGAATTATTCTCATTTAATCCTTTAATGAATAACTGTTTTAAGGAATTTGGGAAGTTAGATTTAAAGACTATGGAGTAAGGCAACTACTGATAACGCCAATGAAACCATCCTGACACTGAATAGATTGAACAGTTTGCATTTTTTCCTGGTGAAGACATGATAAGTACTTTGACAATGAATTTAGTACTCAGTTAAATATTTTCTAAGACTGTTTTCAATAATCTGAGGAGGATGCAGTCCTGTTCAGCACTACTAGATTGACATTTCCTTCTTGCAGACCTCCTTGCAAATCAAGCAAGATTAAAATAGGCTACCTCTGACTTCTTTCTGTGATTTCATTAAATCCAGCACACTTCACAGAACTGTGATAGCAACCGATATGGAACAAGAATTAAGGTCCTCTATCCTATGCTTATCCCAAACAAGCTGTGAATTTGGAAGAGATTCAAAACAGAAATGTTCCCAAACTATCATTTCATTAAACAAGCAAAATGAAGTGACACCACAATGAAACAGGGGAAAAAAAAAAAAATCCAAACACAGCAAGGTGGTCTGTGTTCCTAGAACATTAAACTTAGTCAAAGGAAGTTCATCAAAAACATACCAAGGATTTCTAAAGATAAATTCTTAAAAAGCAAGCAGAATAACTATGCTGTTGGAAGTTTTTATTATTGTTTTGTTTAAACCAAGGTATTAGAGAAGACACAAGGCTGGCTACGCACATAAAGCAGTGGAAGAAGGGACAGTGATAGGTCCCAGTTTCATCCCTTCTACATACTCCCATGAGACACACTGATGTATCATCAGTCAAGAAATAGCCCTTGATGTGAATCTTTAGAACAACCTGCTTGTACAAACACATTTATGCAGCACTGCTCTCCCATGACGTGCTTCTATACTGTGCATTTTTAGTCTTGTATTTATTTCAGCAACTTTGAAGTGAGTACCTATCGTGGCTGAAAGTGGACTTCCACTGCCCTGGAAACTGATCATGTCATTTATGTTGCTTCATACTCCATTTTAATTTAATAGGAAACAAAACACACCGATTAAAATTTCTTTTACAAATTTTAAAAAAACTGCAAAGCTGGCCTGTTCTATGTTAATGCTCCCAGGATTTAGGGACAACATATCTTTGAAAGCAAAGCTCCAAGTCAATTTTTGTGTAAACATTCTTACTTATGTTTTTCTTTCAAGGTGTCTTAATGCAATCATAGGCTGCCAGGATAATTCTGGTGAGAAGGGACCTCAGGAGGGCTCCAGTCCAACCCATCCTCCTCAGGCTGGGCTGGCAGAGGCAGCAAGAGCTTCCTCCTTGCATGGGTCCATTGTCACTAGGCATCTAGTGGTGAGGGACTAACTGTCCCCATAGTTGGGCAGGATCAATGCATGCAGGAGCCATGTGTTTTCCGTGTTCAACCTTTGATCACCAACACAGCAGCAGAAACTCTTCATATTGCCTTTCATGTTCCTTTCAATTCCTAACTCCAGCTGAGGTTTCACTTTCTTGACATCATCCCTACAAGCCTAGGCAATGTTTTCAAAATCTTCCTTTGTATCTTGTCCCTTCCCAGCCTCAGGCACTGCCTTTCAGCAGTGGAGCTCCTCCATGCCCTTCCTGCCTCGCCAAGTGGTCTCCTGACAAGCTGTGTCCCCAAGTACAGGGATGAACCATTCTTGAGCACAAGGATGCTGCCCGGGAGGGTCCAGCAGTTTTCCTGAACATCTGCACTTCCCAGCTGCCCTCCCGTGGGAGGCTACCTACCAGCTTCCTAAAAACTTGCTTTCCTAGAACCCAGAGTCTGCACAACGCTTCCCTCCTGCCTCAATCCTGCAGGATCCAGCAGCAGTGTCTCACAGGCCAGCCAAAGCTGCCACCAAGCCCACATCCCCAAACTTCCTCAGGGGTGAGCAACAGATCTCACTGTGCACCATCCTTGGCTCGCCCATCCAGGGCCACGCATCAAAAACATGTCCTTGATGTCCTACAGAAAGCATCCTGAGCTTGAACCCCATCATGTTGCCTGTTCAGGAGATACCAGGGAGGCTGAAGTCCCTCATGAGAACAGGGATCTGCAATTTGGAGACTGACTTCAGCTGTTTAAAGGTGGCTTCCATGGTTCATAGCTAACTCCCACGCCACTCTTGGTGGCCTCTAGCACGTAATGCCAGTACCATGGAGGAGCTCAGACACTGCCTATTAATTGATGCTTTTTGCTAACTGCTTATCACACACTTAAGACTTTAAAAACTCTCAAATATTTGTAGGAACTACATGGGACCACTCAGTCCCTCTCATTGAAGTGGCAGTTCCCAGAATCAGTGGAACTTGGATTTGAGTCCATGTTAGACACTCAGGTTTAACCATCAGAAAGCATATGGAGTTTAAGTCGCCGTGCTTCTAGGAACGGCTCTGTACCCAGAGATACTGACAGCAAAAGTCAAAACCAGAAGCTTGAGGCTTTTAGAAGAAGCTTGAGGTCCGGGATATACAGCAGTGCCCCGCTGGAATCTTCAGCCTTCCTGGCTGACATAGCACCAGCTACCACAAAGCAGCCGCTGCTGCATCCCGCAGCAAGGTACTTCGTATCACTGCTAGGAGCACTACTGATCAGAATTTTTAAATTCCGATGCAAAATGAGAGTAAGATGAAATGTGATATGGAAAGCAGTACTAAATGTTTAATATGATCAGCAATTCACAATTATTTCTTAAGTGTCTTTTTCTGGATAAGTTTTTCCACTGCATGATCTTAGTGAGAAGATAATATGAGATGCTGCTTTTGAATAAGTTATACATTTCCCTTGCTTTACTTGAACATAACAATGCCACCATTATTAATATTTTTACTCTACAAAACAGCACTAGCCTTCCAAAGAAAAAGTCCTTGACCAAAATATCAGAGGATATTAAACTGAGAAGTGATCTACTGATGCAAATCATTAAATCTATTTGCATTTGCTTACTGAACCCTAACACAGAAATTAAACTACATAGTGTGGGAAAAAGAGCTGGTTTTGCATGGTTAAAAGGAGACATCTTGGAAGATCCAAGCTCTATGTCATTAATTTTCCTTCTTCCCCTCATTAACAAGTAAAATGTTTTCACTGCTTGAAAAGTTTTAATAAATAGGAAAAAGCAGGGCAGCTGACATAAGTTTTTAATGTAATATACAAGAGCTTTTAATATTTTTACATATATTAATGTAAAAGCTAAAAATAAATGTTAAAAGGTTACATTTGTGAAGAACGAAAAATGGCATTTACAGTTACAGGATAAGGTTTTAGAATTTAACTCTTTCTTTTCCAGCATGGTGTTCTGAAGATCATTTGCCATGTAACTGAAAATCAATATAACTGCAAAGGTAAGCCATTGCAGAAGTGGCACGTGGGTTAAGGACACATATTGCCTCATAGCTCTGCACTACAGGATGATTTACTTTGTCCACCAAGTCTTAAATTCCTTTTATAGAAAGAATTAAGGTAGGCATTTTAAGAACAGCTGTGATTAGCACAAGTATTGGTAGTATGTGATCTTTGTGCGTTTTACTGCAAATGCATGAGCCAAAGTAGCCAATAAAGACCAGCTATTGCAGCTTCCACCTCCAGCTAGAGCTGAGCAAAGCCATCCAACACCAGATAAACCCAAACAATCCTGGTACTTCAGACACTGTACATTGTTCTGATCACAGCGTTTGCATAGTCAAGGCTCTTCAGGTAGATAACACAGACACTTCTCAGCAAAACACTTCTTGTAATTCAATTCTCTCACTTAAGGAGAGCTGCAAGAAGGGTTCCTATTATCCAGATGGGCATCTGTACTTACACCTCACTGTCTAATCTCAAAACAGCTCTGTGGTTTTAAATTCTTCTCAGTATTATCTCTCCATGTATCCAGATTTTTTTAGAGGACCAGAGACACCTGGGAAGAAAACCAAGATGAAGAGTTCCAATATTTAAGAATACCCACTAATTCTGGTACGCAATACAAACATAATCCATGCCATTATGCAGCCCATTTTCCCATCTTTATAGCAAGGATTTGCAACAGAAAAATGCTCCACTGCATTAATCTACCTCTGGCACAAGAAGTGGAAAGATTCCACTCATGGCCTGAATTACAGAAGAGTTAGTAAAGATACACCAGGCACAGTATCTGTGGCACAGTATAGGGCAGGGTGTCAGGAAAAGATTTCTTTCCTAAGAAACTTCTTGAAGAAATGATGCTGCATAGACAAATTCTCACACTCCTCTGGCAAAATTATTTTTCAGCACTATTACAGCTCTACATCTTCTGCACTAGAAATAAACCCATCATATTTGTGGTATTTTCAAGTGGGTGTCTGCACAAGTTATATTATCTAATACAGTTTGTTGTTATTTTGCCATTTTAAAATATCACCACTGTAAAATGCGATCACTGGGTTGTTATAACATTTCTTGCTTTAGAAGTCTTGGCCAACCATCAAGGTTTACAAACACACACCAGTCGAGCACCAAAGCTTTTTGCTCTTCTGCACACTGAAATAGGGCTTTTAACATTTTGACATGGCATTGTCTACGTTAACATTAAAGGCTTTAAATCATCAGATTAGTACCATGAGTAACTGCCCAATAGAAACCTGGAGTTGTGGTTTGTTTTTTTTTTTTTTTTTTATACAGAGAGCCATCAAAGGCTTCACTGGCTAGATGTCTGTACAAAAACACAACTGAAGACTTGCAAAAGCCACTCCTATTTGAATCTTGTAATACTGCCTTTGACAGATGAATAGAAATGCAGCAGTACTGCCAGGAAAAATAACACATCTAAACTATAGTATTGATTAGAGTGGAGTCGCTCAAGATTCACTTCAGTTTAAGTGAGAGAGGAATGTAGGTTTTGCCAATCATGCAAAATAACATCCACCATCCACACCTGACAGTAAAATTTCTCCAGCAAACCATTTCTAAAAACATATGAAACTACGTATTTGAGCCGTACTATGTGTAAGGCTTTGACAGAATCTAAACTTTCTACATGTTTTTAGAGTTTAAGTTTTTGAAACACTATTTCCAATAAAAAGTTTTCTCATCTTGATGCAGCATAAACAATCTGTAGCATCTCCACAAGAAACTATGAAAAAAACCTAGCCCAGTTTATTTTTAATAAAAGGAGGACTATGCTATATAATAACTCTTCCTGCCACATCCATTGAATCTGCTGAAATAAAGATTGATGCCTAGATATTTGTAGACACTTCTACCAGAGAAGGTAATATTTCTTTTTTTCTTTCTTTCCTTTTTTAAAAGATATACCACCTTCCTGTTATTTTGTAGTAATCTGAAGTAACAAGCATCATCTTCCCATTACCCAGGCATCTGCATGTTTTGTTTCCAAGACAAGTGGCAGAAAACTCAACAAATTTGTGAGAGCTTAGTGCCCCGAGTTAAAAGATACTCAGAAATAAAAGGCTTAGAAAGAGAAATACGCGTAAGACTGACCTCCTCCTTTTGGTGACTGTTCTACTTAGGCACCCAAAACACGCTTTCAGTTTATTCATCAATATGAAAATCAACATTGTCAGGACTGGGAGGGGTTAAAGCGCAAGAGAAGCAGCCTAAAGCCCAGACCACGTGTGTACTGCTGCACTGCCTCACACGCACAGCGCTCTCCACTTTTTCAAGGGAATCAAGCATCTAAAATCCTGCATGGATTTTACCCCACACATTGAACAAGCATCACTCCAGCAGAACCAGGTCCTCTGCGAGCTGGCCAAAGTGACACTTGGAAGCTTTTGAGAACAAGGTACTGCAGAAGCAAAGAACACGTGGAGCAGTGCAAGCCCTTCACCCAGCTGCTACCGAAGGACTTGGTACGCTCAGACTTGCATCAAATGCACACTGTATCTCAAACCTAATCTGTTTATATTAACGTCTACAAAAGATCCATCTAATGAACCATTTTCCAGTCACTGTAAACAGTAATTAAATACATTAAACTATAAAAAAGGAAAGTGCCATGCAAAACATACTTTGATCATTGATAAATGCCATCAGCTTGGATGACTATGGTATTTACAGGAGTAAAGTGCTCTGTTTTAGCTGGCAGGAAAGCGATGCATCTGGACTTGTCCATACTCAGTCGGTGTTTTAACATCTTCCCCTGTGGGAGCAGGAACACCACCTTACAGAAGGCAAACACTGCTACGATACTTAAGAAAACCGACCTAAAATAAACACGATTTTCCAAAAACTAGAGAGGTGTTGAATTTTATTAACATTATTACTCGCAAGGTCTATAAACCTGCATGCGGACCATAGGATGACTCCATATGGACAGCTGTCTTGGTCTTTGAAATAACCAGCAAAACAGCTTTATTTATCCAAGAATAACGGTTGTAAAAACAGTTGCCCATCTTTGATGGCAGAAATGTCAGGCTCTGCAGAAGGAACAGAACCCAGTCGTTTGGTTCCACCAGATACACCACATCTTTCCTCAAGAAATGACCTGGAGTCTCTAGAGCCTGTGCTACCAGTAGCTTAAGTTTCAAAGAGGTCTCTAGGCCACCGTTCCCCTCCCTTCTCCCACTCTACATTCAGAGATCATCCCACAACCATTAACTTCCTTACTGCAAATACATACTTTGTCTTATTCAGGTTTTATCCCATACCATTTTAATTAGAAAACCTCTGCTGTAACAATAATTAAGGGAACTTAAAATTCCCCTTAACAGGGAAGAGCGGCACCTCTTCCAAGCTACATTGCCAATAACCTTCTATTCACATAAGTCACATCAGATGTTCACAGTAAACCAGAAACCTATTCAAAGCAGCTAAGCAGGGTAGTTGCATACCTGCCTCCTTCAGTCAGTTTTTAGTATGCCCCTGAGCTCCACTAAGTTTCTTAGCCTTGGCTGATGCTTATTGGAAAAATAGGAGGAGTGGCACTCTCCCAAATGCCTCCCACTTGTGGCATCAAAGTGAGATATCACTCACAGTAAATTTTACAGTATGAGGAATGAAACAGTTAGCAAAGTTGACATTTAAACCATCATCACTGGCTATGATTAAATACCTCAGAGATGAACCGAGTGGTTCACACCTCTCCAAGTTATTGTTCTAGGCTCTTATCAGACTCCCATACACTGCTGCATCCGCTGTGTTTTCACACACTTGAGATTTTCTTTGAATCTGTAATACCTGGAAACCTGTTTAAACTGAGATTCTGGAGAGTTTCTGATAATGTTGAACTGGCAGAGAGAGATTGACTGAAACCCTGGCGAACTTCTTGAACTGCAGATTCACCCTTAAAAGGTTTAGGCAGATTAATAATACAAGAATGGCCAAACTGGCTCCTTGTTCCTCTTTCTCTGATCTCTCTCAGTAAGATATAGGGAAATGAAACACTAAAGAAAATTGAAAATAACCTGCAAGAAATACAGAAGGCAGATGGGATCACGCTGCTTCCAAAAGAACCACTCTTCTTAAAATAGTGTAAAGGGAAGCCTGGGGTATTCCTACACTACCAGGAAAATGCACACTTTGGCCATTCAAGCAATGGCAAAGCAAGTCAGCCTGCCCAACCTCCATTCTGAGAAACACGCATGAAATGCCGAAAACTCCTCTGCAGTCTCCCAAATTCAAGTTCGCATCCATACCGACAAACACCCAGTTCCCTGAGTCTATGGAGGGGGAGCAGACCACCCGCACGTGTTGTCTCATGCTCCCCAGCAGCCCCCGGGCTGGAGGAGCAGGAGCCCAGTGGCAAGGGGATGGCTGTCCCCAAATCATCCACATCTTGCCCCAGCGCTGGGCCCGTCCAAGGACGGCAGCAACACACCACAGCCAGCTCAGCTAAGCTTTTAAGTGGAAAAACTCAACAACTTCTCATGGCACCCTTAACTCCCACAGTGGGTGTCAGTGTTAACGTAATCTGGAACCTGTGCCTACTAATCAAAAGGCAAATTTAACTTTCACTTCACATGCACGCTCATCAGTCCGCAGTAATAAGTTGCACTGTTCATGACCCTGCGCCCAGCAGGACAGGATTTTCCAACCACACACTGGAAGTTCAGTTTACCTCAAGACATGTTATACTACTGCCCTTTCTTTTACTAAAATCCTCCAGTTGCCACCATATTTCACTGCATTAGCACATCTGCTGCCTACATAACCCGTGCCACATGCTGACTGCGTAGGGAGATGGGAACCCTGGGGACATTTTCCTGAAGGAAGAGGGAATTCCTGAGAGAACCTGGATTTTTGCAACACAGGGAAAAACTGTTCCTTGCTACCATCCCAACTGCCAAGTCAACATTCCCATGTTTCCAAAGTATCTTCTGCTGTAAATATTCGGCACAGGAAAATACAAGCATGGTTTCTGTTACTGTTAACAGAAGTCACAAGTACAACTCCCTGCTCGCCACAGGGATAACTTAACCCCTCCAGCTCAGGAGTAGGACAAGGCTTCTCAAATCAGAGTTGTCTCAGGGTGGGACCACCACAGACGACAGCAGAATAACAAAGAAAATTAATTCTGAACCTTCAAAGCTGCTAAAGACACTTAGAAGTACAACAGCAGTAAAAAAGTGTTTTTCTTTTGGACATGAGCAAACAGAGTTAACTTGCAATAGCTCAGGCAGGAATAGTGGAGGAAAGAGAAGCCTTAGTTTTGATCAAGAAGGCTATATTTGTATACACTGAAAGCAAAACTACAATGGCTGATACAGTACTAAAATATATATATCATCTGTCTCCTTTTAGCTCTTTTTTTGAAAATATGAACTGTGAAACTGAAGTTCTTAAAAACAGACAAATTTATAAATTCAAGCTTCATCTTCAGTATACTTTTTGCCCCACTTTACAGCCCTGAAGAAATACATACCAATTGTTTCAGAAACAACCCAATGTACAGATCTCTAGACAGCTTGCGAGACCAGCGCATGCACCTCCTTATGACGTTGTATATAGGTTAAAACTACCGCAGCCTCTGTCGTACAGCATATGGGCATCAAACACAAACAATTTGATTATTCCAAAGCTAATCTGATACAGATATCCTCTATTCTGGCCCTAACTTCAGCGCTTTATTAATTGACAATGCCAACTTGAATGACAAACGAACAAGTCAATCCACAATTTAAATACTAAACCAGAAATAAGTGATTTCAAGTTACTGATTTAACTTAGCCAATTGTTAGCACTGTGCTTAGATTGCAAAATGGTTAGAAACAATTTTGGTTAGCATTCAGTAAATTAAAACTTTCACAGTCATATTTAGCTGAAATTCCTCATTTATATGTATAAAATTGTATTTTATGTATATATATATACACATAGATTTAAAAAGCTTGAATAATAGTTCCTCCTCACCAAACAGAAACCATCACACTGTGACATGTCTTGACTTTTAAACTCTACCAGCTTCACAAGGAGCAGAATAACCTTAGGTTATTACAATTAGTTTCATCTCATTAATAGATCAATTTCTTTCAAGCATACCGAAAACTGAATTTTAGTTTGTTGCTTTTCCTTTTAGTCTACATTATAGTCTGTGTTCTTAAGTTTTAAGGAGAGCCATCACAGAATAGGTTGTAATCTCAGGTGATTAATTGCACAGCATTTTACAAGCTGTAAAATAGAGCAAGATCTCCACAAACCGATTATGCCATTAACCAGGCACTCTTATCAGATTTTTCTGCAACTAGCAGGTTTGTCTGATGATTGCAAGTCTTAGTATTTATATATTTCAAAGGTTTACTTATTTTTGTTGTTAAAAAAACTAAAATCTCTATTGATTGTTACATGCAATTCTACATAAAGTCCCAAGCACCGTGGAGTAGAATACCAATATTTATTACTAGACTTGCGCTCATTATGGTTCTCTCTGACAGGGGTCCATTAAAATCAATTTTTATATGTTTCTTATGGGTTTTTTTTCCACCCAGTGTTCTTACCATAGTGTTTATTAGCCAGTTCGGAGAAACACTGGGCACTGTTTTGTTTTTATTTTATTCTGTCGAAAATAATGAGGCCAGATTTAACAACTATTCACTAGCGATGAGTAGAAGAGATTAAATGTTATACTTCAGCACAAACATTTACAGATGGCTTTAAAATTTTTAAAACTTTATCATCGGTAAAGACAAAAGCAAGTCCCACCTTCCACCTCTTTTTCAGATTTAAATTCTTAAAAGTAACTGTAAGAATATTCTGCTTACCATTAACTTCTGAAACACTCTTGAGTAATATTCCACCTATAATATAACAATTTTTGCATATAAATCATGCAATCTGCCAAGTTAAGTATTATCAAGATGCCACTAAAGCCTCAACACCTCTGTGAGGCTGGGAAATTAAGTCAGCTCACCACCGAGAAAACTGAAAGACCAAGATCAGATAAAAATTAAGAATCTGGAAAAGGATCTAGACTGCCTGATGTCTGCCTGAAGAACAAGATCATGAGATCCTTCTTCAACCAGCCAGCCTGGCCATGGTACACGAGTAAATGGCAGCCCGCGTAAATGAGCTGTCCTTACCAACGGGACAGACCTTGCCTTGCAGCAAGGCTCCCTCAAGGAAGGGGGTGACCCACAGTTTGTCAGTACCAGCATCTTTCATTTGTGCAGGCAGAGGGGAGGAACAAAGTACTCAGAGCTTTTGGGGACACACAAGTAATTTCCTGGAAAAAGGTCTGTGTGCCTGGAAGATCCATTTCTCTACCTTGCCTCCCCACCACCACTTGCTCTGAAAGTACTTACTGTCTCTAAAAGTTTTGCTCAAAAATAGAAGGCAAGGCATCAAATGAAACATTTGAAACCTCAACATTAAAGGCAAGTCAAACACAGACCCTTGCTCTTACCTCTCCAGGATCACTACAAACACACCCAGTATAACACCACCTCCCCATTCACTTTTTTGGTCTCTACTAATTAAGAGCCTGTAATTATTTCCTTCCAATAATCTGCCACTTCACTATGAGCCCTTTTTTTTACTACCCATAACTTCACAACTGTTTTTTGTCTTCAGCTTTTATTTTCACACAATTCACTTTGTGTCTAGTGTTATAAAGAAGAAAACACAATTTCTCATGTTCATCAGCTTCGAGAGCCCACAGACCCTTTTCCTACTATTCTTCCCCCCACTCGCTGACATTTCCTCTTCTCAAGGGTGAAGAGTCCCCATCTGCTTAGTTGTTCTTCAGGCAGACGCTGCTCTGCAGCAAAGGCAAGCTTCAGCCTTATCCTAAATACTGCTTTATTTCCCTCCCTCATCAGCAGAAATCCAATACTGAAACCAGCATATGAAGAAACTGATGTACTTATTTCCATATCACTAGAGTTGGCAAAACTGCCAAATCTAGAGGCTTGAGGGTTTTCGTATCAGAGGCAAAAACATATTTCAAACCAGAATACACATTATGCTTCATATTCCTGATTAATTTTACACACACTTAAATTACAAGGATAATAAAATAGGCAAACAGAAAAGGGGAAACCCCTCAAATCAATGGAGAATTTCAGAAGCGAAAAGCAGGGGAGAAAAGGACAACATGGAGAGAAGGAAAGCAAACCTGGTTGAATCTTGTTCAGGAGCTGTCATGGACTGTGGCAAAGGCTGCAATTTTATTACCAAAAACCGCTGAAGGGACTGGCCTTAATAAGTAGTATTCATTTTGGCAGAGGAATTTGACAAAAATTTAGCATCTAGTAATTTTGAAAGAATTTAGTGTTTCTTCTAAAAACGTCACTCAACATTTCCTTGCAAATAAGGGAAAAGTAAACCAAAGATCTGAACAGATGTACTTTAGTAGATTGAACAGCACAGATTCAACAGTAGAACACACTAATACCTCTTCAATCGGTCCTATATTTGAGACAACACCTCCACTGCCATGTATATCATCTGTTCTGAACTCCAGAAGACATTACAGATATGCAAAGCCAACCAAAGGTCTCAAGTAGTATGCAGTAATTAAAACAATTATTCAATACTAGGGTTCTGCCTGCTGGAACATACATACCTAGATACAGGTCTGCAAAATTTGCAAAGTATGAAACGAGGTCTTAAACCTCAGTGACAGATTTACATGTGTCCCCAAAATTAGGGGGGAGATGTACTTTCAAAACCTGCGTTAAAAATACTTTTATTTTAGGACATTTCTTGGCTAATATTATTAATACAGCAGAGAGAGAAACACATTTGGAGCTGCCACTACTTAAAGGTACCGGAGGCTGCTTTTACCTCTCAAAGGAGCAAGTACTGTGTTCCCAGTATGGCTAGTAAAACCAAGTATGCATAGTCATGTCTTAGATTGCTGTGCAACCTCTTTCCTCATACACACATACATAAACACAGGATCAATAGGACATGAACTTACCCACTTGGCAGCACACTCATTTTGGGAAGTTTTATTTCATGTAAGCCTGTTTCACACCCAGATATCTTGAGTTTTCCCACAGGGCTAAGCAGAACCGCACGTTTCTCCTCGCACTGAGATCCTCCCTCTTTGGAAGACACCTGTTCATGAAAACAAACTCCTCTTTAATTGCATGCATTTTCACCAAGGACCATTCACCTCAAGATATTTTGAGTAGTTTTCAAAAGTAGTTAAAAAAAGCAAGAAAACAGCATATTTCAAGTTTCCTCAACTACAACTTTTACTTTCAAAACTCCAACGTAGAATGATCCATCCTAAGTCAGCATCTAAATCAAACTCTCAAAACCCATGTTAACTAGCAGAACAGTGACTTTCATAAAAATCTCAAGTAATAGCAGTTTCACAATTGGTTTATCAGCTAACATTCGATGTGTTGTGATTTCAAAAGGATTATTGTGACAAAGTATATTCACTGGTTCAGAGCAGCAGTGTCATGCAAATAACTGCTGGAACACAAATAGAATGTGTCTGCTGGAAAAATATATAAAAAAATCAATCATTCCTTAGTAAAAGGAACATTTTTTTATTCCCATTGTTACTAGTCTGGTTTTACAATTACTGATAGGATGTAGCTGGAAACAGATGCCAAGCATTTCTCAATATTGTACAAGACCAACAATAACATACTTGTCAAATTCATCTTGGCTAAAAAACCCAGTGTGACTCAGTAGATGTTTGAGTTGTATTTACAGTTTGGTTTGTACAATCATTAGGAGAGAAACAGGACAGAACACCACAAGTATGTCCACTGCAGTCACCCAGACACCAAACCATAGGTTCCGACCACATCACCATCAGTGCTGTATGCCCAGGACAAAAAAAACCTTTGCTCCAAAGAGCTAAATTCAAGTGAAACTGGACAAAAAAAGTGAACAGAACGAAGAAACCCAAGAAATCGTAAAGCAGCACAAGCTAAGTTGATCAAAAAACATCCTGGTTACACTGAGAGACCAACAAGATTTCTTGGTTTTTTCAAGTACTCAGACCTTACAGCTAACTTGCAGTTTGCCTTACACCTGAAAAATTTGCTTGTTACTGCAATATTCAGAACCAACAGTCTCCACAGACAGCTGCACAAATTCATTTTCCTCAGTATTTCCCCAAGTTTTCAGTCTACCCCAAAGCTCTCTCAAGCCCACCCTACCTATGATACCCGTGTCTGCCTACAGCAAGGGGGACGATGCTGAAAGCCCAATGATGTATAAGATGAAATGCAGAAGTGCTTAAGAAGCTGGGAAACTGTTTGAAGAGCACAACAACAGACTAGGGGTGCATCGGGAGACAGGAAAAAAATCTATGCATGATGACTTATAGCTGACCACTGCTTGCAGCTGTACAAAATTCTTTTTATTTTTTTTTCAAAATAAAAGAATTTCTTTTAAAATGCCATTATTAAGTGCTACGTAATAAAGTCACATCTGTGAGTAATATAATCAGTGTGAAGTGAGGATTAAAAAAAACCCAAACAAGTAGACAGTTTTGCCCACCAGGGCAAAAGTAAACCTAAACCTCTCAATTTTGGGAAGCACTTAAGCAATTCCTCAGTTACACACACAGAGCAACCAGCACAAAGTAACTCAGCTTAGAGAAGTTCTGTGCAATGTGCTGGGCTTGAACTGCAGGTTTCTAGTGGTTTATTTAGCTTGACTGTAATCCAAATCAGCTTTTCGCTAAATAATCAAATGTTTGCTGGTGTTACAAAGAAACCCTCCTTTTCAACCAACTTTTTCCTCATTCCTTCTCCCTCCTCAAGGAGAGGGTATGGGTGAACTTTTTTTTTTTGGAGCAGCACCTCACTGCAGAAGACTTAATAAAAAAGCAACATAAAAGTTTACATATGTGGAAAACCAGTATACATTCTTCATTTTTATTTGTGTGACAGCCCTAAACTAGATGCACTGAACCTCATACCATGTACTCCATGAATATAACAACTTAGTGATAAGAGGACAGCTTTTTCATTATAACAAAACACAGGATGCAGTGAGTAACAGAAAACTATAAATAACCCTATGAGTTCACACCAAGTTGAACTAAGCTTTATAGATGAAAACCTTGAGTGAGTACAACTAGTATTTTCAGTCTTGTTTATCATAAGCATTGGGCAGCAACATTTAGAAGGTTTATTTTTATAAAAGAATGAAACTGCATGACATATATGCCCATACATATGCAATTGGGTTGGGAGCCTCAGAGATGAAGGTCACCATGCAGATGTATAATGCATGCTATCCTCTGTCCAGATACTACTGTGCCTTTTCACTATTTACCTATAGCTGCTGAGATGAGCCAGAGAAGATCGAGGTAACAATACATTCCTGCAGGCAATGCTATCTTAAAATAAAGTGAAATTTTAGTCAAGATTTAAATTGCAACAGTTTTCAAACGCAAATACACAGCCTTTAAACTTGGCCAGCTGAAATGACCAAATGCTTAGACATCACTTACTGCAGACTGGTGAAAGCTGAAAACCTGCTCCTGCCCCTATCCTTCCAATACAGGCACAATTTGCTCAACACCATCTTTCCCGCAGTGCCCTTGTTGAAGCTGTGAACTGGAAATGAATGGCAGCTTAAAGCAAAAAATCTAATAAATCCAAACAAGCTGCCTTTTGCCTTTTTTTCTCCAGCTTACATAAATGAACCATTTGAGGAATTTTGATCAGGTACTGCATGAACTCCACCTTCACTCTCCCTTTCCGCTTTAAAACCTACAAATCTCTGTCGAAATCTCATAATTTCTATATTTATTAGGTAGAAAAAACAGGACTTTGGGAAACTTCTCCTGACATCCTCTGGAGTCTTGCTACAGAAATAAAAATGTAGGTGCACCATATGTAAGCCTGCATCTCACTAGACTGCTAAACACTCTATAGAAAATTGGAAGACTGTTGTTAACCAATGGAATTAAGTCCTTTTTAGCATTAATAATAGATGAGTATCAAAAGGTTTTCACAGTGGAAGATTTATCAGTAAGATTATTAGCATGATTTATGAGTTAATGTCCCATACAGAGGAGCCTCATTTTCCAGGCGTGCTCCCATGACTTTGCAACAGCACGTGCCTCGGCGGCACCACGCTCCTCCGAAGGGCGAAGGTCCCCTCAATTACACACTGAACACCACTAGGAAACAGAGATGTGCCGCTCCAATTGCTTTCCTAGGGTTCAGATGCTAAGGATGCACAACAGCAGCGACTTTTACCTCCTAAATGAGGTGCTGTGAACCCAAAAGCCAGCATTAGCTTGATGACTTGCATGTAAGGATCTTAACCTCTCATGCTTTCCAATGTAATTCAGTTTAACAGCTTTGCTGCAGCCAAGGTTTTCAGTACTAAAACATACCTCCCATTTGATTAAATACTGATTTTATTTATATTTGCATTAATGGTCTTTCACATTACAGTAAATACTTCAAAATTATTTTCTATGTTGTACTGCTCCTACACCCGCCAAAAATTCCATTGTTGTTTGGTCTGAGATCCTAGAATCCAATTCATATCCATAACGGAGAATGGATAAAAAAACGTAGAGAAAACTCGAGGATCAACAAGGTTCAGAAAAATCCACAGCGAATTGTTTCCATGCTTCCCATTCTCCCAAGAGGTTTGCATTTTCCAGAAGACAAGCCAAGAGAGCAAACCTCATGGCACTTCCTCCGCTTCAGCACCATGCCCCAAATCACTGTTACTGAATTAAAAGGGAGAAAGAATGCAAAATATCTTCATGAACATCACTTTCCAACCTTTCCTGGGTTCTCCTCTTGAAGATTTCACATTGCACGACTACATGTTAAAACCCTAGGGACTGCAGATTTCCACTGGAAAAAATGCAACAGTACTGCCCGTGGCTGTGTTTGTACCCACCCCAAGTGTTCAGCCCTCAGGACATTAGAAATTGTCTTAGAACAAGTTCTGTCTGAAGGCTGTGGTCAAAGAGACCAACGATGTCACCTTTTCACATGTCTTCCCTTCAGTATTATTGAGCACATGAATCCTTACCATCAGGAAGGAGCCAGAGCCCTATCTCTGATGGATCTCCCTCTACAGGGTTTTCTATTTCCTTCGCTCTGCTTTAGCAACATATAAACCTACCATGCCATATCAAAATATTAATGATAATCCCCTCTGCCACCACCTGCATCTGATTTAATAGGGTATTTCCATTAGGCTATAGCATGTGGCTGAACATCAAATGGAAGTCCTCATGATTTTTTTTTTTACTTGAATAATTCTGAGAATCAAGGCAAAACTAACATTCAACTGTTAAACCTAAAGTGTCCTCGCCCATACTGCAATTTTATTTTTTTAAACCTAGAGTCCAAGTGCACTAATCGGTGAGGTGTCACAGCTGCCTCCAAGAAATAATTGCTGAGCTACCTGATAATGTAAATACAACCAACAGGATGAAATTGCAGTACGATTCTTCCCCCTATTTCACTTGTCATTTCTCAAACCCAGAAATGGTTGTACTGCTACCATTTCCAGACAAGCCACCACTGCACATTTGAGAACTCTCTACTTAAGTCTTCCACACCATGAAGTTACTGTTCTTTAAAAATAAAGAACTCGCACAGATGCCATACTGGGTGTCATGGTTTAACCCCAGCTGGCAACCAAGCCCTGCACAGCTGCTCACTCACCTCCCCTACAGAGGGATGGGGACAGAATCAGAAGGGTAAAAGTGAGAAAACTTGTGGGCTGAGATAAAAGACAGCTTAACAGGTAAAGCAAAAGCCATGCACACAAGCAAAGCAAACCAAGGAATTCATTCCCTGCTTCCCATGGGCAGGCAGGAGTTCAGCCATCTCCCGGACCGCAGGGCTCCCATCACGCGTAACGGTGAGTTGGGAACACAAATGCCACCATTCCTTCTTCTTCCCCCAGCTTTATACACTGAGCATGACGTCCTATGATCTGGAATATCCCTTGGGTCAGTTGGGATCAGCTGTCCCAGCTGTGTCCCACCCAACTCCTTGTGCCCCCCCAGCTCCTCGCTGGTGGGGTGAGAAGCAGAAAAGGCCTTGGCTCTGTGTGAGCACTGCTCAGCAGGAACAAAAATGTCCCTGAATTATCCACACCATTTCCAGCACAAACCCAAAACCTAGCCCCATATTAACTACCACAGAAAGAATTAACTCTCTCCCAGCCAAAACCAGCACACTAGGTTTCTCATGCAAACTTGCTCCACTGTTGGGTTAGGATGTAACTACACACTGGCTTCAAAAACTAAAAATAATTGTGTCCACGACAAATTGTCAGCACCTATTGTCTGAGACTATCCCGAATAGCCCTATACCTGTTAGTGGTACAAATCCTAGGGATTCCGAGCTGTAAAAGCTGAATTTCTGGACATGTTGATCCAATAAGATCACCACAGTTTGAGGGTAGTTTCACTTGGAGAGTGCTGATGCTAGCCTGTCCCACTAAAAGTGGGACGAAGTACCAACTTCTTCCTTTACTTCCTATTTGTCACAAATATATCCTGAAGACTCATCACTTTAATGTTCTGATATATTTGCATTAGGAAGCTAGCATATGAGCCATAATTCTCCCCTGTTTCTATGATACCATATAGTATCAGTGACTTGCCAAAAAGCAATAGTAGGAATTTGTTGAGTTTGAGAGGATGATCAATAAATGCCAGGGAAGTTGCTGCTTCATCCTAATTACAGGAAAGAAATACCAGTCCTGAACTTTTTAAGTGTCCTTTTTTTGAGTATCACAGTGTTCTCAAACCTGCTTGTTATTGATTCAAGTTTTGAATTAAAATTCAATGAAAGCTTGAAATATTGGATTTAAATTTAAGGGGAATACGTCACAGGTACCTGGACTGGTTTGGCAATTTACTACTTCATTTCAGTCATCTTGCTGCAGACGTTCTTCCTGATCCAGTAAGTTTACATCCTTCTTATAAAAAAATCCTTATCAAATTACATCAGCGGTATTTGTCAAGGCAAAACCATAAGAAATAAGAATTTAGATTTGTCCATCTCTATCAACTCCACAGCAGCAGGCTCAGCAGAACAGGCGAGAGTTGACTGTTCACGAACACCCCGTCTATTCTGAGGTGTAAAGGTCAGCGTATGACTCGCGTAATACAGCAGCAGCAGTGAGCGCTGCAATTAGGGCAACTAACGGTTGCCATTGCAGTCATACCCTTAACTGGGGTTTTGGAAACAGCACTATTGCTCCTCCACGCTAAGGCAGCTGAAGAAAACATCCAGTCGTTAACATCTCCTGTTACCATTGTAAATATAACTGAAATTATAATTTAGAAACACAATCCCTAACACTGTTTGCAAAGTGTCTTAATTGCAGAAAGCTTCTGCCACCCCACCTGGGACTGCGGAGATGAATAAGGAGGCTGACCACAGCCCCCCCTTTGGCACAGCTGCTGGTGAGCTTACGCATGCCAGTGGTCCACTCATCCAAGGTTTTCATTGAATTACAGTTCTCTCAAAATCTCCTTAATAGTTTAAAACTTCCTGTATTTGTTTTACTGCTTTCTACATGTTTATTTAAGAGGAAACAATCCATTGTACGTTAAGAATATGGGAAAAGATATTAATAGTAAAGGTAATGCATTTGTGCACATATACTTCAGTGCAGAGGGTAATTTTCCAACCTTACGGAGCTAGTCTTGGATGAGAAAGCCATCTCTCACAGCGTTATCAAGCAGAGAAAAATTTAAGGACTGGGGAAAAACCACAGGATCCATGCAATCAACATGGATCAAAACACAAGTCTAAAAGCTTACTCCTCTTACTATCTTGATTAATCATCTCTATGTCCACCTTCCAAATGAACAGTGGTTGCTACTGTTTCAAGAGAAAATAGAATTTAGGTACTCCAAATAAGTTCAGTGTGGGGAGGAAAGAAGGGAAGAGGTAGACACATTTAATACCCAGAAATAATTTAATATACTAGAATAAAAATTATACAGAATGAAAAACTTTTAATTCTTAGTCTTTTTGCTTATTATGAAATGTTTGATTTCTTTCAAAGCTAAAATATAAACTTTTCTAAAAGCTGTTTCCTTCTCTTGAAAAAAAGAGTCCAAAGACTTCCAGCTAAATATAATGGAGTGAACTCTAAAGCTGTAAGGATGCCCTGATCCAAACAGTTCCCTACAGGTTGGGCATCTGGATCTGGACTGCTGAAGCTGTGAGAGAGTGGTCCTAGATCCCAGGGAAGGGCTTCTCCTTGTCTAACAAGAGAATGCTGCTGCTGCCCTCTGCAACCCACACTCCCAGGTTAGTCCTACCAACATCATTCATTACTTAATGAAAAAATAACTTCTGAACAAGGTAACACACATTTCCTTTATCATTACACTTGATCATCACACATAGCATCCTTCAAACATATGGAAACCTCTTAGTCCAAGGAAAACTGAGTGCCCCCCACTTTTTAAATTAAAGCAAAAGTTAAATTTTGAGGAAGAAAAAAGGTGTTGCATTCATTGCTTAAATTCAAGAAGAAAGTCTTGAAACAAAACCACCATCATGGTAGCTAATCAGATTTAATTCTGCCAATATAATATGCTAACAAGTAAAATAACATTTCAAATTACCTTTGATGTTATAAAATACAAGTCCTTTATATACTGCATCAGGTTCTTGTGAACTAGATGACCACACATCTGGACATAAGCCACTTCTTCCCCCTACACATCCCACAATAACTATCTATACTGCATGCATTTCTTCTTCCTATAGCATCCAAAGCAAACTTTCAGCTTGCCAGAATAAAGCACTGTATATCAGGTCCATATATTTTTGTCCTTGCTGCAAGAGTAATAAACACCTCCACAGCTGAAGAACGGGACTGTAATCCAGATAAGGCTTTTAAACAAAAGCTGCACTGAAATATACTGCAGTACTCTACTAATATCTCCAATGCTTCGCTAAGTAAATCTAACCCTGGTTAAGCCAAACCTGTAACTTCAGAGGGTATGAAAACAAAACCTACTCATTTCCTGGCTAGGGGAGGTTTGGAAAGGAAATGTCAGACAGACTGTAAGCAAATCCAGGGTTAGTTTGGGGTGATACAACAATTTCTTTACCTTCCAAAGAACTAATCCCATAAGAAATGTGAAGGTACAGAATTCAAATGCATATTTTGAACATATACAAATACACACTGGCACAGCAGCCACTAAACATCAGTCCCCATCTTCTCTTAACAAAAACCCGCTTCACACAAGCCCCCGACAAACCAGAGGGATACACATTCACATACAGAGAGCAACATTTGCTTTCTACGGCATTTTAAAAGTATTCGACAAGAGCAAACACATAATTCTTTATTAAACAATCAAAGACAACAAAAGCAAGTTTCTGTTGTCCCATCGTATTATACTACTAATCCGCTTTGGATGGCAATCAAAAGACCCCGAAATGCCAAGCTATGAAAGTGCATTTCCAAGCAGTGGTAGCCTCTGGCTCTTTGGCTATGTCTTCAGTCTGTTGCTTTGGCAGGCAGGAGTAATCCTGGTCTGTCAAATGGCAAATTCCCAGTGTACTTACCAGCACTATCTCAGACTTCATTTTACTTAAAGGATATTTTAATTGCAGTAAAACAGATTCTTCTCCTTTGGAAAAGGCAGGTAGGTTACTATTATTGCATTCCATACTGCATTCAAGAAGTGCATTTTTCTACTTCGCCTACTGCCCACGTGCCAAGCTTTGGTTTGAGACAGTGTCAGCAGATAAACACAAGACCTTAGTGGACTGTTTAAACAGGACTTCAGAAGTAGTATTTCCTCCAATACCTCTCCAAACCCAAGTAAACACGTTCAGTATCTTTCCCCAGCTATTACATATATAGGAAACTTAAATGCTATGCAAATGTAGCAATCACTGCTGTGGCCGCATAGCAGTTTAAACCATATATGCAGTAGAATATTTATATCATCATTTTATAGCATTACCATGAATCTAAGATGAACATTCTTAAATAAGTCAAACATTTAATGCAGTGTACAAGTAAAATGCCATTAGAAAGTGTGGTGTTAATAAACTGTACGAATTAGTGATTGTGGTGGGCAGGCATCAAGGTTGCAAGATCAGGTCCTGCCATTCCTAGGATGCATCTTGGCAGCCAGGGGGGAAAAAAAAAAAGGGAAGTGAAACAGCCTGACTTAAGCTTAGAGGCACCTAGTTACTTTAGGACATCTCATTTGAAACTGTGGGCTGCCTAGAGATAATATGATGAATTAGAGCAGAATTGAATAAGAAATGGAGTGCCAACAACAGGGAAAAACAGACAGGACAGGGCCAGATAATTCTGTAATAATCAAATAATGCCACCAATAGCAAAAGGCAGAAGTCATAATTGGGTATGTTCCTCGCTGTTAGGAGGTACCTGGAAATCCCACCAGCAACGACCCTGTAAGCCACACTGCTTGGTATATCTACCACGGGGTGTGGAAGCATGTTGTCATTTTTACCCTACCGATGACCTAACAAAGGAACTAAGCCCCCCTGCCCCTTATTTTTAGGCTGGAAATCATACGCCGGAAGATTCAATTAGAGGCACTGTGCAATGCACTGCAAAGCAATGTTATACTTTGTTCAGTGTTTTAACGTGCATTCACATGGCACAAAACGCTAACTCATAATTAAGGAATTTGTTGCCAAACAATTAAAGAAACAAATACCATACTAAAGAACCAAAGATAAAGAATGTTGTCTCTAAGAATTAGAGGGTCCCCAAAATTAATACCTAGGTGTTACTGGTTTGAGTTTTAACAAGTCTCATGCAAAGGAAAAGAAGCCATCATGCAGTTGTCTGGATTTTCCAGATGCATTCATCACTTCACAAAATAAACTCAAGATACTAGTCAACATTTTAAGATCTACTCCTTAATTACCATTGAAGTTCTTGCTGTAAAAGTGTGTATATACTTTTTACTAAGAGGAGGTTATACCTTGAGGCAATGAGAAACAAAATTTAACCGCCAAAATTACCACCTGAGGTATGCATGCATACATGCATATAGCAAGACCGCAGTGCACTACTACAGGGTTCAGCTGTGTATGTAAATATATGGCAACTACTCTAATACAAAGAAAAGAGATGAAATTTTTATCAAATGGGACTTGTATCAGGTTCAAGGGACCTGAAAATGGGCTAAAAATGGAAAAAAACTAGCAGAAGAATGACTTTAATATTAGGTAACATTTCAAATTTTTATCATCTAAATCCACAAAATTCTTGATCTGCTCCTTCTTGTGTTCTCTGCAGAGCTGAAGTCAGGACCAGCTAAATAAAAGATAATGCAACTAGGCATAACACAATAAAAGATATTACCTTCACAATGCATTATTGCTGCCAATTATAAGAATCACTTCAACTTAATTTCAAAGGCACAATCACCCTCAACTGTAACAGTCTCTTTTTTAAATTTCAAACAGTATTACATTAAGGCAATAACTCACCTTCCAGCTATAATATCCGTCTCCCTTATTGCAAAAATACATTTCATAAATACTTCTCATCGACAAGTCAAGCTAATTCAGGTTAATTTTATTGTATTTTGGTGCTATCTCACATTTGTGTGCAATTACCTTTATCATTTTATTGCTGTGCCAGAAAGTAATCAGAACAATTATTTGAAAAAGGAGCTGTATAAATTCTAAATCACACTTGCTGGCATTTTTGATAAAATAGCAGCTTTATCTCAGAAAGTGGCAGGGACATCGGATAAATCATGCATCAGTCAAGTGTAGCTGACCCCCAAGTGCATTGCACAATATCAGGAGTGCTTCAAAAGAAACTTTCCTATATAATCCATCATTCTTTATAATACCAAAATAGCTATACCTGAAGAGAAGGAGCTAGAGAATAATAACAAAATAAATCCAAGCAATATGAACAAAACCATTAATAGTGCTCCTTAAGCTGAAGGAGAGTCAGGAATCTGAATTGTGTTCAAGGAAATAATTTCATTGAAATTTTTAAAGTGAGTAGAACAGCTTTAAACAAATGAAGCAGCAAACTGTGTATTAAGAATTCACTAAAATTACAAATACATCTACAGGAAAATAAATACACAGAAAAGACAGGTGTCAGACTTGTAAAAAAAAATCCAAGATTACAGTCTTGGCACACACATCTGAATTTTCCTATCCTCATCGATCTTGGTTTGATTCAGGAGAGCATAGACAAGTGTTTCACTGTATTAACAGAGAGCAAAGCATCACAGTTAGTACGAGAATCTGTTTACTAAGTTTAAATTTAATAACTACAAGAAATCCAGAGAGGAACAGAATTACACATAGAATTAAATTTCTCATGAAACAGAAAAATGGCCACATTGTCATAAGAACACCACAAACCCCCAAAACTCCTAAATACAGAGACATTCCTGATGTATGCTCACGCACATAACTACAGTCACATTTCAGCCTCTTCCACACAACCCAACATACATCTCCGGCCACCGTAACAGAATCTGGGATCGAGCAGGAGACAAATACAGCGATTGTGGAAAATGCCCACATCTAACTGCTTTCAGAAACCATTTTTCAGCAACCTGCTTAAAAACTGTTCAGCACATTACATCGGTGATAATCGATTTCTGCACAAACCATATGCCAGGCATATATTGTGTGTCACACCAACGTGTGGTTGCGCTCAAAGTAAAACTGTAAACCAATCATGCACTATAAACATCACTAAAAAAACCATGAGCTACATTACATACATATTTAATATGCATCCAGAAACAGGACCAGATAGCAGAGGAGCCTGGGCTGTGTCCACACAGCCCCCAGCAGATCCCTGCTCCCCACGGCAGATGGGGCTGCGAGAGTTCACGTGCTTCACCTTAAATCCTGTGCCCTTCCACATATCAAAAGGGGAAAACTCCCCTAACGGCTAATGCTGCACCTTTCAACTAGAAGTGAGTGGGAGAAGTGAAAAGGTTAGATAATAAATTGTTAGTTTCCTATCACTTGCCAGCTATATCACAGCTAGCTTTGAACAAGAGGGAACTAGTGACTTTACCTACCATGCCCAGTTGTGCAAAGATAATCAAGTATTTCTTTGCCATTATTCCAGGTACCTGCTAAAAGACGTTTGCAACTGGAAGATACATACATAACTAACCAGATGATTGTTTAATAGAAAAAAAGTGAAGCAAGAATTTATTTTCCTAATTTTCTTCTTCAACCACTCCATTTTTAAAAATAGAAGCAATTTTCTTTTGTGGAAAAGAGAAAGAAAATCTTCTACAGAGGGGTAGAAGACACAGAATATGCCAAAAATACTACTTTTCTAAGCCACTTTACGTCACATAAAGCAGATTAAAACCACCAGAGATGCCACTATTAAGACATTTTTAACAATGATAGAAGTTGCCAGCAGGAGTAGTTAGATATGCAAGTTTGACTGTACCAGAAATGTTTTCCTAGAGAAGCATTACTAATGTTACAAAAATAGTTACTCCACAGAAAAAATGTATTCTTATCTTCAAAGTTCATTTTAATTATTTGAAGATACAGTTATAGACTAAAAATGTGTTGAAGCCTTTCAGTAAGGTAAACTGTTCTGAATTTCTTGATAGAGTTGTTTTCTTATTTTACTACAAAGTTACTGCCCTATACTTACTGAAGCATCAAGCCCCAAAATTAAGCCTGTTTGTTTTTCAACAAATGAGGTACTTATTAGGAAACAGAAGCAAACAGCTACCTTATAACTGAAAATGTAGCACTGTCCTGTTAGTTTATGTTCTGTGGTAGACAGATACATGATGGGGAAAGGTCCGCTGATGCCTGTTACCAACCATGACAGAGCTACAGAGATTTACAATGCAGCATCAATCTTGTCAGCTGGATTCTTAATACTGACTGCTGGACCCTGGGAAAAAAACCTATGTTACATGAACTCTTTTGTAATGCTGGACTTTCAGTGTACACCTAAATGCAAGGGTATTTTACGAGAAACTTACGTTTGGAACCAGCCTTGATGCCATGGTAGATGAAAGGTCTCCACCTGTAAGGAAAAAAAATCTCAGTTAGATTGGGATTTATTTTGAATTCCACAGGAAGAATAGTATATGTCAACAGTGTTATTTCCCCTATAACCAGCTCTATATCAGTTTTTCAAATGGGCTCTAAATTTCAATACATATAATTTCAAAAGGGAGCTTGATTTTTTTTTTTTTACAAGCAACCAGGAATTTTAATGTTCATTAGGTCATCTACTGCTTGTTATGAGGCAAAAAAATCAACAGATGGCACATTGAAGACTTCTTCCATAACAAGCACTACACAGCTCTTGTTTTGAATAAGAGTGCTCTAAAAGAAACAGTATTAATTTAAGAAATATTTGTACAGGCAGTAATGGACTTCTGAGTTACAGCCTTTTGTGATTTAGGAAATGACACATTTTAAGGCATGAAAGCAAGTAACTTAGTTGTATCCTGGGTTTAAAAGTACATATTGCAAAACAAAGTACCTGAGAAATGTTAACTTCAATTATTTTAATTCTAGTCTTAAACAGTATCATTATTTATATATCATTAACAAAAATACAACAGGTTCCTCTTTGCTCTCCGCTTTGAAATAAAGGATGATTGCTATTTGCTTGGCATTTACTTAGTTTTCCCCCCTATTTTCTTTACAGTGCTATGTAGCCAAGATCACTATATCTTTGCAAGGATATGCTATACACGTTACATTTCTGAAAATCAGGGAGATTATCTGGCAAAGCTCAGCCTCAGAGTCCTGACTCACAGCCAGCCTCAATGGGAACTTTTCCACTTAAGCCAGGGAACCCACTGCTCCACAGAAGGGGAAAACTGTATCCGCTTAAGAAATGATGAATCTCTTAAAAGAAATGATACGAACATCTGAGGCTTTCCAAGTCCTCTCAAACACATCAAGCTTTGAAGTCCAAGGCAGTGACAGAACTTACAGCCACTTCCAAACAACTTATAAGAAAAGAGTAATATTTAATCTTAATACTACATCTTAAGTATTTTAAGAGTTTAAAATTAAGATCCTAAAAAATGAGTACTTTAAATATACTAACAATCATACCCTTGGCAAGGTGGGCAGTGCAAAGATCGCTCATTCCATTTTTAAATATGTCAGGCAGATGAGCAATCCAATATAATATTATTTTAAATATCTACAACAGAGCTAAAAATAAAATAGCAGTTTATTTCTGTTGTCAGTTCAGAGCTTTAACTTTCAAAGTATACAGCAACGCTCAGCTTTTTTCAGATTTTTCTGAAGGGTAAAGCTGGACTATTTGCCTCAAAAAGAAGATTTATCCAGAAGCTCATTTCAACCCTGGGCCAAAGACCAAGGAGAACTACAGCGTGTAAGTGCACTGAATTAAGGCAACGTTACACAGATAGCCAGGAGTGTGCCTCTGACCTCTGCCTTTGCTACATCCCCAGGAGCCCAACACGCAGAGCAGGTGCCGACATGGCAGGGGACGGGCACGCCGACGTGGCAGCCCAGCATTCCCCACGTTATCGGGAAGACAAGCCAGCGGCATGCCTCCGTCCCATCCACTCCGCCACGCAAAGCGCAGATCAGTCACCACCAAAATGCCACTCGTACAGTGGCAGGCAACCCGAGGAAGTCTCACCTACCACCTCCGCCAGGAAAGGGAAACCCAAAGGCGTCCTCTGAAACACCTGCATCTTTGGCAACCTGAACACAAATAAAGTCTGGACACATGTATGAAGGACTGGCACCTATGCACTTTTGCTTCCCATGCACCAAATGTTAAATAATTACCACTTAACAGTTACTTATGCCCCTCTTCCCATCTCCTACCAGCTGATCTGATGGTGCACACTGCTTTGGATTCTGGTAGGATCCACTTGCTCCTCACCTTCCCATTGGGAAATAAAGTGTTTCCAAGATAGCAGCTGCTCATGGGTGGATGAAGAGCTGCCCTGTCAGGCCAGCCAGACAACAAGCATTCACCCTGACTGAAGGAGCTCAGAGCCCAGCAGACATCTCTGGGACAAACTGGTCAGGAAACATCCCTTTCCGTAACAAATTTTTATTTTATATTTACTTGCAACACAGTCACTCTCCCTGTTTATGAAAGAACATAAACAAATTAAAGTTGTTTTAAATTCAACAGTTGAAATTTAACAGTATAAATTTCAAGTTGTTTTAAATAGCATCTAATTTGTGGTGATGACAGCAGTTTAATTGCTAGCTAGGCTCCACATGATACATTACTGTGTCTAAAAATCTCTGCAGCACCCCCATAAGGATGCTCACACACTCTTAAGAGCAATCCACACACAGCTCAAGAGTAAATCCAAATCAGTCACCAAAAATTTCCCCAATAGTTTTAGGCAATTCCATTTGACACTTCCTCAATGCAACAGTCTCTAAAAAGTATGAGTAAAGATACCCAACTTCTCCTACAGTGTAGGAAAAGTTTACACCCATCTGCATTTGCTAAGGTCTTCACTAATGTTATTTTTGACCTGCTGAACCAGAGAATACAAACTGACTTTGAGTGTAAGCACATACAGCTCACCAGGGATGCAATGCCTGGCAGGGAAACTAAGCCCAGCTTTGAGAAGATTAGACTTTGGGGAGAAGAGGAGACAGGTTCCAGCTTTAAGAGAAAGGATTCTTACAAAAGGACTAGCTAGCACCTCACAAGCACAACAGTTGCTCGCTGCCTGCTGGTAAGACCCAAGAAACAGGGCGACATGCTGGGGGAAGCCCCTAGGACCACTGAAGACCTCCATGAGGTTGGTGGCTGAGAAGGACAAATTAACCAAAAGGCTGCACAGTACCTAAGGGGAGCCGGAGGCTGATTGGTGTTCATGACCTACTTCTGCCTCAGGTTGAGCTCAACCATCTGCTAGTCCAGAATGGCTTTCCTCAGATGACAGGTAACTTGGGCAAAGCCAGTAATGCCCAAGCCATGGCGGTTAGAAGACTACTTGCAGCTAGATAGGTGAAAAGCATACAAGACCACTGCTGTAAGTCAGAGGACTAGGGAAGTCCAAAGCATCATTCCAAAATGCATCTCAACCTTGCAAAGACTGTCTTGTTGGAAGAGGCCAATATATGCACTACTAACTTCTTTTCATATTGAGTTGAAGGGTTCTCCTAAGGTTGATTTTAAAGGTAAAAACCCAATACCTCTTCTGAATGGCCCAGGAATTGCCACTGATCAAATTCCATCATGGTACCTCATTCTGGATCGAGTTACAGAAACTGAAGCACCAGAATCGCTGGACCCATCTTAAAAGACTGAAAACGTTATTGTCAGCAACGCTTTCACCAAAATAGAAAATTTCCTCNGGGGGGGGGAAGTAATTTGTCCCCATGCTGACTAGCTCAGAGATGCCTGACTAGGACCAATGAAGCCCATCTCCTGTTGAGCTCCTGCCTCAACTCCCCTTGGCCTTTCAATCAAGATGTGCCCAAGTTCTGCAGAACTTCTGCTTCCACACAAGAGCTGTGCTGAGGCTGAAGCCATACAGACAAGCAGCCAGGCAGCAGGATGCTCCTGAGACACCTGGAAGATACACAAATGCCTTCAGGTGCTCCTGCACAGTAGGAGATGAGATGGTGCAGGAAGCAAATACATCACAGCCCCACTCTGTGAGCATTCCAAACATTTGCTTTAAATTTTTGGTCTACTGACATATTCAAAGTCAGAGGTTACATCAAAAATCAGATCCTTAAAGGCCATCAAAAATCTCAGCCATAATTTGCTGATAGTCTAGAACAGACATCTTGTGTTTTAAGATACTTTCCTGTTTACTTTCACAGGACTGCAGCCTGAAAAGTACATGTGATGGCAGCACTACAGTACAAACTCTTAGATTCATAAGAAGTATTTTTCGCAGTTCATCAGCTTTTAAACACTAAAGGAAGATTCTCCTTGAAAGACAAGTCCTCAGGAACTACAGAACGTAATACTCTCTGGTTTCAGTACTAAAATTTAAAAACAGCTATTATATCAAGTCACTATATGAATAAAATTCCATATGAAAACATTTAAAGTACATTAGATTTTTGGTCAAGATGAAAGACTGAAAAAAAACTCAGGCAATCTATTCTAATTGGGTTCCCATGGTAACTGTACAATTGGGTTTTTCAGTGTAACATCCCAAAGGCCCAATGCACACTTGTAAAATATACTTCAAACAGCCTGAATTGTTTTTACATTACAGCACTCCCAGGAAGATCAATTACTATACATCCCCACCCTAACTATTAGTGGCAAGAGATGTTAACACTATTGGCCATATTAACATAAGTCATGTAAAAAACACCACATATCACCATCATTATATAAAACTAATTACACACTTCAGATGCATCAACCATGCTCAGAGTAATAAGCCAATACTAGTCTTGTCACAAGATCATGTTTACTGAATGTTAGAAATCAACCCCAAATATATGCCAAACCATTTTGCTTCTCATATTGATTTCAAGGATAAACAGAATCAATCATTAATAATTACATTATAAGATGACCCATAGGGTTAATCATATTCTTAGAAACTCTCACTATGGAATCAAATATAGCTGCACAAAAAGACAACTGAAAAGCATTCAAATCCACGCCTTATGCATTGCCAATAATACAAAACAAGGTGCATTCACTAACATGCAAATCATTAAATTGGTGAAAACAAAATAGTACTATTGTCCTATTTAAAAAAAATAATACACCAAAACTCAAGAATTTATTAAAAAAATCTCTCAGATTAAGCACTTTGCCTCCATTTCACTTTCTAAAAGCACAACACTGGCTGTAGACCCAGCCTGTCCTTCCAGAGAAGCCTTCCATGCAACTGCCGAAGCCTCAAAGCTAAAAGGAGATGATAACCCATGCCCACCAATTAGGATTCAAACCAACTAATTCACTTATCTTCCAGGGAGAGAAAAAAAAAAAAAAAGAAAAAACTGTGGCTAGTTAGAATAAAGTCAATCTCATTTCTCAATCAACCAACCAGAACCTTGGTATTTCATAGACTGAAGTCAGCAAATAACCAGAGGTATTTCTGGTGTCAATAGCAGACTGTGCAAGGGATTTCCCTTCTCCCCCCACGCTTCCCACTGTGTTATATCTGATCATACAAAACTCCAATGGAGCAGGATGAAGGGAGTATGAAGTTGTGTGAACTGCTTCTCCAGGACACTGCTGACAGTTTAAAAATGTACTGTCAACATTGCCAGCCCACTGCTGCCAAAGCAAGTTTGTGCATTTCATGTGTATTTTTAGATGCTGTACATTCCATCTTGTGGTTTTTTATATGTGAAACAGCAAAATCTTTTACCAGGGCCTTAAGTATACTTTACATATTTATTAAAAAGTTTAACTGATTAACAGACCTTCTGCATACTTGCATGTACAAACAACCAAAGATAACATTATTGTTTGCATTGTACTGACCGATCTAAAGCAGTCAGATAATTTAAATTTTACTGAATGATGATTATGCAGCAGCAGCATTTATGAGACAGCACTAATACTTGCTATCTGCTAATGCAGAGTTACCTGGAAGGAGTTAAATTCGCACTTGGAGCATGTAGATGGCATGATTCAGAAAACAAAGCAAATCTGACTTCAGTAGGCTGTGCTGCTAATTTATACTGCTTTAGTAAACACCCATTTCATTAATCTGATAACTCACTAAAAAGTGACATTTGAATAATTAAAACCTGCAAATGCACCCATCGGCTAAGACCAAAAGCCCATGTCTTCAGTATCCCATCTTCACCAGCATCAGCAGCACATAGCCACTGAGTACTAAAAAGAATAGGCAAAGCATTTAGTGATTTTTACCAGTATACCAACATGCCCCCCCACCCCCGTCCCCAAAAGTGGGATTCAAACTTCCTGAGTCAGAAGTGGGATTTCTGAATGCAAAATAAGTTGGTTTCTGAGCCTAAACCCAGCATCCCCAGCCGCCTATTCCATGACCCGCAGCTCAGCTACGTGCTGGGTAGTGAACATAGTGTGGTCTGAACCAACACTTGCTGCTTCTCCGGATGCTGTCAGCTCCTGCTTTGAGAGAGGCAGAATTATTCCTTATTCCCCTTTGCCAAGCTGCTCAAGACTACAGGCCCTCTGTCAGTAGTGCTTCTTTACTACTATTTCATTTGAAAAGCAAAGGGGAAAGTCAGAACCTTTGTATCGATGAACTCTGCTCTTCCTCCTTGAGATTAAAGGTGACTTGTTCAGATACAAGTATTTGTAATCACCTTCAGAACCTCTGTTGCATTGGGGAGAATTTCAGCTGCATGTCCAAGTTTTACAAGTGACTTGAAAAGACACCTGAAATGATTTATACCATTTACTTTGGCACAATATAAATCAATAGATAGCAGATAGTCCTGACAGACATCAGGACAGGGTGCTTTTGCTCCATTGATATAAAATAGTAAATAAGGAAACAACTTCAAGAAGAATTTGCAAAAAGCATCAAACCAGTGACATATTTCCAAAGAAAAACCTTCACAGTTACTCAACTTCCATAAAACTCCAAAGCCACACAAGCTTTATTGACATTCAAATACATTTGACTTTTTTAAACAGTAGTCTGGACAACACAAGTAGTTCATCAGTTTTAAAACTGCATTTTGAATTTCTGGAAAATACAGGTTTTATAGTCCAGTTGTTCCTCCAGTTGTATGTTTAACTTAATGCTGGCCCAAACACACCTGTGCTGGGTGATCACGTTAGCCTTACAGGAGACAAAATTTAACACAGGATTTTTTTTTTCTTGCATCACGAAGGTTTTGCTCATTATACCTTCAGATAAACTGAAGCCCTTGCCAGCACAGATTTGCAGAACAGCAACCTTCACAGCTATTTGGAGAGGTAAGAAACTCAAGAACTAAAGTCTGCAGTAAAGATGCCAAACCAGGCCTTTTTGCTTTTTAATTACGGCATTAATGAAGATGTTAAAGTTTGCAAAACCAGCCAGGACACATGCTGAAGCCTGTCACTACCTAGAAGAATTCAAGCCTCCTGAAATTAAAACTTTGTCCTACATTTTCCCATTAGTTACATTCTCTTCACCAGGCCAGATATCTTATGAACACTCGGTAAACTAGAGAATTGCACGATCAGTCAATAAAGTAAGCGTATTTTGAACTACTGTCCGTATGACTCAATTTGTCAGTAAAAACTGCCACCAGCACCGCGCTTGCAGAAAAATGTCCATAAATGCATTATTGCGACTGGCAGATCGATGTCCATAATAAAAACAAATAGATTTAACAAGTGCTTGCTTTTACGAGTTATGCGATTGGTTGGATGCGTATTCAGCTGCACCCGACAACTTCTGGGAATGGGAAATACAGACCGGGTTAGGCACTTGCTGACTTCACCAGTGTTACAAACAGGAAATTATTCTAATGCAGGAAATGTTTAAAAGCATTAGACTGAATATGCCTTCAGGATGTATTTAGGTTTCACACATTTGGAATTTAACATACTGTTCTGTGAAATATAAAATGAGATATGTTAACAACTATCACAAGCAGTGAGGCTTTTTTGCCTCACACTCTATGCGGTAAATAAGTTTAATTTAGGTTAGCTGCATCCCAGGCAGAATGGCTAACTAGCCTTAAGGCTGATGTTACACACCCCAACAAATCAGGTCCTACAATTTGCTCCCACAAAGCTCTTGCAACACCAACACCAGAATGATCATCACTGTTGAAACCACCCTTCAGTCATCAGAAGTGAGGACGTCACCCTTTGTAAAGGTCGGTGGTGGAGGACGTGGCTCATGGGGAATTTACACACTGCTTAGAGCACGAGCCAGGTCTATCAGCCAGCATACCAAGGTTTAACTCATAAGCATTAGTTGTTCTCGCTCCTCCAAAACCCTAATTGCATAGGAAAAAACACTACAAAAACAGTCACCCAGGTCTTCAACATCTTCTCCTTTGGATTTTTTGCATTACTGTTTCTTCTAACTATTTCCCCTGTCACCCAAAGCAGTTTAAACAGAATTTCTCTGGTGCAGCCTTTCCATCTTATCCACACTTCCCATAACAAACTTAATACTTTTTCTACACAAGTCCTTAAATTAGCCATTCAAGGAAACCCCGATAACCTTCCCAAAGGGCATGAGCTTCTCCTTCAGGCTACTATCCCTTTAGTGATGCCATTAACTGATTCTCTACATACGTTAAGCATTAAACAGTGGTGACAAGTTAATTACAGAGTTATCAAGAGATAAAGTAGTCACGGTAACACAAGTTGCAATATAACTACAACAGTTTCCTATAAAGCTTCTGTTCAGTTGCTGGTGTAATTGGTGTAATTAACTTGTCATGGATCAGAATACAGATAGGAATTGCTAAAGCCACCTTGCAAGCTCACATGGCTACATCTTTTTTCCCTGAAGCTTGAGGCTTTTGGTAGAATTGTCTACACTTGGAACATTTCTGTTTGGAAACAAAGCAAACAAAACTTTTTACTTGGAGAAATTACATCACACACTGACAAAACATTCACAAGAAAACAAATAAGCAACTTGGCAAATTTCACATAACTGAATGTTTTAGACAGAAGTATCCTGTATTACAGGGGTGGGTTTTTGCCCCAGAGACAATAAGCTTTACAAACCTCATAGCAGTCAAACACACATTAAGGAACTTAAAAGATGAATCAAGCCAGCGAGGGGAAGGGGACCTGTTCAAGAGGGCAAAAGCCCCAACCCAAAATTAAGACCTGAAGAAATAACTTGGGTTTGAAACAAGATACTCCATGGTATCTCTGATTCTGTTGCAAGGCTGCGCGCACTAGCCAAAAAAGCCGGGCCAGGCTGTCCCGTGTTTACTAACCCTTCCGGTCTTGACGCAAGAGGCAGACGTAAAGGCGCATCAGCGCTGCTCACTTCTTCCTGCGGAGACCGTGCAGAAGCCTTCCCAAGCTTTCCAAAGGAGTGCCTGTGTACAGGTGGGGAAACAGAGCTGCTAGAGGAGACCTTCGGGCTCACCAGACCTTCTGTGGGCTTCCACACCACAGGGCAGGGAGGCATTGTAATGCAACAGGAGATCCCCTATCATGGCTCCACTTAAGCTGCATTTCTATGCAAGCGAGGGAAGACCAAAGGCCACAGAGGCAGTTCAAGGAGGCAGAGCTCCTACACTGCCAGTTTGGGTCCCCCGTGCATTAGGGAGACAGACAGGGCTTAGAAGCCAAAACCTTCATCAGGTTCACAAGGGAACCCTGTCATCGAAACAGACCCCTCCAGAAGATAACCCTTTCCTTCTGTGCAGGGGAAACACAAGCCTGGACGCAAGAGTTATGCTGTGACAGTCACTTCTAAACTAAAGTGTTATGCCCCAGTTTATATATGGAGGTTTTCCTATGTGAAACACAGTAAGAGGCTGCACCTCACCATTTAATAAGAGCTCCACTTCACAAACATAAGATACAACTCAGTAACAGCTTTATTTGGCAGTTGGAGGCAAAAAAAATAAATCGCTCGTTACATTTACTTTAAGAACTGTGTGCAATTACAGTATCATACCTATTTTACAAACAGTTGCAGAGCTTGGCTTTTATGTCAACAGCAAAAGGACACTCTTACGTTGGTATCAATTTGACACGCATCACTTTAGTGTGGTTTCATGCTAAGCGGACCCGACCACAGGCTGCTGCCAGAAAGCAAGGCACTGCCACCCATTCACCCCTTGCACTGCTCCATCCACAGCCCGATGGAGACCAACGCGTTGTTAGGAGTGCCCCGGCTCCCAGAGCGGCCACAAAACCGCTTCCCCTGGGCGAGGGACGAAGGCTTTGGCAGAGCTGGCTGGGGCAGGAGCACTGCCCAGGGCAGCTCGCTACCGGCCTGGGTTAAGCTTTACAACCCACGCTCCCCCGCAGGAACGATTACCGACCCAGACGTGGGCCTAGCGCCTGCTTCGGTAGCAAAGGCCTTGGGACCAAACCAGGGGTATTTCCTCTCCTAGAACCCGCAGGTGCCAGCGCATATGGACATCGGGCAGCACAGAAGCCCCCCCCTCACTCGGTAGGCCGTAAGACGAAGTAAAACCTCAACGCAGAGGCAAGCACGAAGGGGCTGCGACCGCTCCCCCCTGCCACAGCC
>VYZV01018621.1:190183-271930 GCA_013401275.1 Pandion haliaetus | reverse complement strand
TGGTAGCAAAATGTAGAGACCTGTGAGAATCACTGGTGATGGCACACCATTTCAAATGGCAGCTGAGATTATTAAAGAACACTGCTACTTCAGTAAGAGGAGACTATCTTCCTTGCATAAAAATGTGAGCAGCCTGGGTCTCCGCAGTTAATCTCCACAGTTCTTGAAATTTGAGGGAATTCAGATAAAGAGCTGTGCATTTTAAATTGGGGTCATCTTTGAAATAGTTTTTAACCCCCAGTAATAAAACTTTTTCTCTCCCTCTTGCCCCAAAACATTCTCCAAGCTTGTTTGTTTCCACTTTCAAATGTGAAAGCATGGACTCATCTCTATTAACAAACCCAAAAAGTAAGCTAGGAGTCTGGATATACTGAGCAGGAATACAAGTGGTTCCTGCACTGGGAGAGGAAGGAAATTGGGTGGTTCGAAGTGTAGAATTACTGGTAAGTTAAGAAAATGTATTTTAGTAGGCAAACCATTTTCAGTACTTATGAAGAAGCTTGGCGTTGGGAGAAATATGATTTCCTGTAATCAAGGTGCCAGGAGTTGTTTGCCAGCCACTAATGCCTTTCGGGAAATCTAGTAGCAAACCGTGTAAATGAAAGGGATATTAGCAGAGATTGGCTTCATTTTCTTTAGGGCAAAACCATAAAAAGTTATGGTGTTTCATATGCCCTCCTTCAGTTGGTTTAGTTATCTCCTGGCTGCTCTATTCCAGAAGTTGTTGGAAAATGCTTTGACAATATCGGTGAAGCTAACCAGTATAAATTTTATCTGTTATGCTACAGAGAAATTTGTGTGGTAAAAAGGCTTATAAATGTTAAATAAGAGGAATTTTTGGTCAATAAGGCCGCTGATAAATCTCCTGTTAAATTAAGTGTGCCTGGAGTCCTATATTTAGTGGAGCTTTTGCAGCTATTGCCAAATTCCAGCAAGGCTCAAGCATTTCCAATAATTATTACAGCAAAATTTACAGCATATATTTTTTCCTATTGACATATTAAGCATATTTGCAGTAGAACACATCCTTCAAGCGATTGGGTTATTGTAGCCTGTTTAGAGATGTGCCCGTCTTTGTAATCATCGCAAATTATTTGAAAAAATATTCTTAATAATTCTTTTCTTCCTAATGAAGATTCCTCCTTGCGTTTCTTCCTATGCCATGGGCAGGTGAGGTGCCAACAATTATCTGTGCCATTGCAATCACAGAACTCACAGCATCAATTACTTTGTAGGGGCAGACTTGCTCCCAAATGAACCTGTGTGTTTACCAGGAGGCACTGGAAATTAAATCAAGTTAATTCCTTTTGGTCTTTCTAGCCAAGCTGTGTGTGCATGTGCAGGGCCGCGTGTGCATGTACATGTGCCTTTTGTAGAATCATGTATTGTAGTCTTAGAAAATGAATCCACTTGAAGTTGGTACTAACCTGCCTCTTGCATCGATGGAAATGGATATTACGGTTGCTGTGTTGAAACGTGTGCTCAAATGCATTGGGAGTTTGATACTATTTTTCAAACTGCCAAATAGATAATGTCAGAACATTTCTGAAATGGGATACTAACATCAAGATATACTGCACCAATCAACTAACATCAGGCAAAGTATAGCGTAAAACTGTGGATGTAGGAGACTACTACAGAATTTCCATTTTCATTCCCTATGTCAACAGCTTTGTAACTTACCTAGTAGATTGTTTTATGTTTTCCAGACATATTCTCAGTAGACTACAAACACTACATTCAGCTCAGCCTTCAGAACCCAAAGAATTAGATATGCTGTAGTTTATGAAATGGATGTTTATGAAAGTATCCTTTGTTTGAATTGCTCAAAAACGCAACATGAATTCAAACTTTGACAGCGTAAGCAGAAAATAAGAGGGCCATAGTGATCTCCCAAATGTAGCCTTAACTATTGAGGTTCTCATATTGAAAATGCAATTTTCTGTCTAGATGTTTATGAATGTCTTCAAATTCCCTTTCATAATAGCCCCTTTTTGACAGGCCTTTTTCAACTCTGAAATATGAGAAGAAAGGTTGCTGCAGAATGTAGTATATACCATTATAGGAGGTACACCTCTGTCCCTCAAGCCAACAGTACTCTTTTGGAAGTCAGTGATGATATATGCATGCGTAGGAGGTTGCAGTGCCCAAGATCCATTGCAGAGAGGCAGGATTCTTTTACTGAATCACAGTAAGTTCAGATGCTAAAATATGGTGTGACACTTTAGGGAGCCTGTCTATGTAAAATGTATGAATTCTGTGTGATTTTATAAACTGTGTGTATAACTCCAGCCTTGTGTAATCTTCAGAGTGCTAGCAAACCTCATCACGTAGCTGCTGAAGAACAGTCAAAACTGTTAATATTGAATTACTCTCTACAGGTAGAAATGTGTCTGGTTTGTTATGGAGAGTGTCTACATTAAAGGAATCCAGTTCCCCCGGATCACCTGTGTGCATTAGCATCGGTGTAATAGGAATGGATGACAGCAGTGCAGTCAACACAAACAGAAATGAATACACAGCAGAAAAATAGGCACAAAGTATACACTAGTTCTACCTGTCGTTGCTCACATTTTCACGTTGTCCTTGTGCTTTTGTGAAAATCTGGTGGCAAGTGGTTGTGTTCTTGAGCAGCTGAGGGAAAGCAAAGAGTCCTGTAGGAGGCTGGAGAGTCAGACTGTTGGACCTCCATGGCCAAGATGACTGGCAAGGCAGGAGCTCGAGCCAGTGGTCTGAACCTTGATAGCCAGCGCTGATGAAACTGCTGTCCCAACCAGCCAAGAGCAGCCAAGGCCCAAGCTTGATATCCATACAGCTGCCTGAGGGGAGCCTGCAAGGGAAAGCTCGCGAGTGTTGGGATATTTGGGGTTCACATCATGTGCATTTGGCAGTTTTGCAGATGTTAGCCTGTCTAAGGCTGTCCTTGGGGTTTGGCTGCTGGGGCTCGGAAAGAGCACAGCTGGGGACCCTGAAGAAAACCCAGTGAGGGCCACCCCTTGCCCAGGGAGCTGCTTTTGAGCTGCAGCTCACCCTCTGGGTCTTGCCTGACCCACGCTGCCATATCCCCTTGCTGTGCGGGCAGCCTGCCTGTGCTGCTGCATGCCAGCCCAGGTGAACTGCCCATCTACACGCTGTCCTGCTCTTAGACCTGACCCAGCTCCGCCAAAGCGGTTCAGGCATCTCAGGACTCCAATGTGCTTTTTAGTTATAAACAGAAAATTAGTCTCTTTGCTGATGAGTCTTGTGGGCAGGTTAAGTGCTGTATTGCCAGGTAAACAGTGGCTACTGTCCTGTTGGTTTTAAAAGGAATAGACATGCAGCCGGAGCTTGAAGAGTCACAGTTTTCTTCGGAGAAATCACTGGGCAAGTAAAATGTGGTTTGAAGCTGATGAGAAGACTCTCACTGATTTCACTGGGCTTGATGTCATGTCATTTGATCATAAAAGATCAATTTTTTGAGATTAATTGCTTTTCCCAGATTAAAATGGCCTTTTTTTTCTTTTTACAAGAATGTGATGTTTGGCATAGCTATACGATGCATGAAAAGGAAAATGGTGAGGTGGCAGCAACATCAGGGGCTTGTGAGAGCAAGGAGAGCCTTGCAGGTGTTTGAAATATTCCTCCTTTGGTTTTGAGGACTCAAATATAGGAGCATACTGGATGCCACACAAAATCCAGGACGGTCATACACAAACAAAAATTACCACATGCACATCATTTTGTCTCTTTCACTGTTGTGAAACTTGTGTGCAGGGTAGACACTGGGTATAATGGACTAGAGTGTGATGGAACAAATTGGTCATTGTAGGAGAGGTAGAAAGGAGAATGATCATCATTTTCTTTGCTGTCTAGTGTCACTGAATGTTGGCAAAACTACCTGTTTCAGGGAAATACTGCTTTGAAGTTGTTTCAGAAGTACTTGGTATAAAGCTCTGATGCCATCCAGCATCAGTATGTTCTCCAGGAGAGCTCTTTGCTGCTGCAGCATTCTTATCAGTTGTGCTTGTGAGACTCTCTCTCTCTCTTTTTCTTTGTTCCCTTGATCACTCTTTACTGCCTTCTTTTTCTTTGCTTTCTATCTTTTTTGGGCATCTTTTTTGAGCATCTTTTTCTCCAACATATTTTGGACAGGTCTCCATTTAATGTTCAGTCCTGCTCCTAATCATTATGTTGAAAAAGGAGCTAGAAAATAACAACTTCATTGTCCAACCACGGCATTCATTTTGATGATAATAAAATGTGTCTTTTTTGTTTTGGAGTGAAAGAAAAGAGACAATGAATTGCTGTTTTGACAAGTCAGAGAAATGGTTAGTAGTGTTTTAGTTAAGGATGTAAATGAACTGCTGATAGTAGGACAGGTTAGCAAAGACAGACTAGTAGCTCTATACATACTTCTCTAAAGAAAGTGTGTTTAAAGGGTGTTTCTCTGAGGGATTAGAAAGGCAAAGGGAAAGGCAGGAAGAAATGCAGCTCCTTGCCGAGTGGTAATACCAAATAGAAGCAGGAACCCTGTTCAACTGCATTGATGTGCAACTTCAGTGCTAAATTGGGGCACTGTCTTTACTTCTTGTGTCTTTTATTAACATTTGTATAAAAATACAATGTACGCTGTGAGGTAGGTAAAATTCTGCAGTAATCTAAAGGCGTGTGAAGATGCCTATCTTCTTTTTCCTTTTAAGTACCTATATAGCATGAATCGTCTCATAATAGTGTGAGGGCATACCCCGGGTTCCTGTCCCTTGCAGTGGTCTTGGCTTGGGTCTGGGTTCAGCTCCCCATTCAAACAGCAGCCTAAGTATATAGTACATAAATTCCAGAAATACATAAAAGTATTTTATAAATATAGAAATGGGTAAAATTCAGTCTGGCCTGTAGCCGTGCCTGTTCTCAGAAGGAGCTGGTGTGCGGGATGAGAGCAGAGGAGCACGCGGGATATCGGTGGCTGCGGTGGAGCAGGGCTGGGAAGTGCCCCGGCCGGGGTGCGCTGGACCTGGCTGTGTTCCCGTGCCTGCTGGGAGGTGATATCCCTCCAAAATGGTCCTGGGGCGGTGGTCCAGTAGATCCATGTGCGGTGCTGGTGACAGATGCGCAGCTGGGGTGGGGCTGCTCCCATGTGTACATCCACGTAGGCAAATCTATTCCATGTTCAGCTTTCTAAGTCGGTTTAATAATACATATCAAAACGCCAACTGACCTGCAACAGGAGAAAAAAAAAAAAATTGTTTGTGACATTAAGCACTTTAACATGAAATAATTCAAGTTAACCTGCAGCAGATTTTAAGCATAAGCAAGTCCCTAGATGGTAAAGGTAAAAATGCACACCCTGAAAAGGTCAGGCATCTGCCGAAACCTCCTTGTGCTCCCACTTCTGACAAAAACGAGATGTAGGCAAAGGCAACTCCAGAGCAAGCCTGGGGAATAAGAAAGGAGGTGTGCTAGTCAAAAGAGAGGTAACATTTATATTTCTAATAATGCTGTAAGGTACCAGAACTCAGAAGGAGCCAATGAACAACTGCTCTGTCTCCTGTATTTGCGAATCTTGTTTTAAAAGTTCCTAAATTTTGTCCTGCTCTCGGGATGCCTCCTTCAAATCACTGTCATCCCCTGCCTGGTTTTAGCTTTAACTGGTCTTTATAGAAGTGCAAGAGGAAAATCAGCATAGTTTAACCCAGTATAATGGTTGAATAGTTTTATACTGAACTGGAACATGGAGTAGAGATCATTTTGATTAGTATATTGTTTCGACACTGGACAAATACAAATGTTTCTCTTGAGTCTAAGGATATTTTTAATATTGCTTTTTAGATGTTTTATTTTGCTTGAAACTCAAAATGCATTCTTCCCAGAATTTTTAATCTTGTTCTTTTAATTTTTTTAAGGGTATCCTGTCAGTTTTTAAATACAGTCTTTTCATGTTGCCAATGAATTGCTTTGATCTGCAGATGAGAACTGATGAGATGCAGCTTCCTCATTGCTGAACTTTGCCAAGAGTTCTGAGTGTGTCTGCGATTGAGCTTGTCAGAATCCTAAAATCGGGATAATAAAATTCCTGACAAGACTTTTCAAAGCAATCTTTTCCCATTGTCTATAAAGCAAAAAGCCCCAAACAAGGTGTCTGTGTTTAGTAGCATAAAAGTGAGCGGAGAAAAAAGGAACACAGTTCGATTAACATGTTCTTTGTTTTATTTATGTGGTAATAGCTGTGAAAAAAGTTATATTCCTCTTTCTCTGTACCACATCTTCATGCGTCAAGGGAGCTGGCAAGGGAGGAGCTCGCAGCACAGAGGGATAGCTCTTGCCCCTGAAGTGGTCTTAAAAATTGTCCTGAAAAGGACAATATACAGTGATGCTGTAGGACCCGAAGACAGTCCGGGCTGGACTGGAGGAGGTCTCCAGGCCACCCCTCTGCCCCAGGCAGGGCCGGCTCCGGGGTCAGACCCGGCTGCTCAGGGCTTTTCCCTGGTGAGTCTTGAAACCTCCGAGGATGGGGAGGGCAGAGCCTCCCCGGGGAGCCCGACCCTCGGCTCCTCTGCCCTCCTGGGGAGGACGTTTTTCTGAAAATCCAGTGCTTTGGGTGCCTTTCAGTGCCTGAGCTCAGGAAACATGTCCCTTGAGGCGAAATGGGCTTTTTTGGTCAATTCATACCAAATTACTAAGTGGTTGGTTGGAAGAGGTAGCCCAACTTCATTCTCAAAAATACCGTAGTTCCTTCAGATTCGGATGAGCAGTTCTTTTTAGTTTAACTGCTGCTTGAATTCTACAGCATATTTCAGGGAATAAGTAAATAAAACACCATTCATGCCATGGGATCAGCATACTAATTTATGGCCAGTTCTGAAGCCTTTTCCCAAGGCAAAATACAATTAAAGCCAGGCAGAACTTGACCTGAGCGAGCACTTCAGGATTTGATCTGTGCATTTTACTTTTCTGCATTTTTATTATTTTTCTACAGTGGTAAAAATATTTCTCCTGCTGGTGATTTTACATTGTGCTGGATATTGAATTCCTTGCAGTAAAGGCCTAACCTCTTGAAACCTAATCTTATATAGCGTGCTATCTAAAGAACTTAATTCTTATTGGGATAACAAGTTTAAAAATACATATTTTTTAAAGCACATCCATGACATTTTTGTTAACCTGGTTCTAACGGTGATCTAGCAGTAACAGTAGAGGATGAAAAGCGAAGAACAGGCTGAGATCTAATCTGACCCAACTCATTGATTCTCTCCCTGACCTTGGGTAAGCCTTTTGACCTGCCTGTGCCTCAGTCAACTCAGCTGGAAAATTGGGTAAAGAGCGGAGCCTGTTAGAAAACCATCTTCAATTTGAACAAAGATTTCCCGGAGACCCAAAAAAAGTGAGTGTAGTCATTTTGTACAGACATAATTGATTGTGGACTGCACAAGAATAACATCCTGAGCTATGGGATGCAATGGATGACATCTCATTTGTCGTACGGTGGCTGGGTGGTCTCTGCGTCCACTGGAGCTCGGCCACTTTTCACGCGTCCAGAGCTGTATTTTCACTTTCCCAGCATTAGTCCGGCCGTGTCCACCCTCGGTAGGAATGTGGCTCAAATACTGCACGAGTCTAAGAAGGTGCTGGGGAGTAATTACTATTCCTGTTCGGTTCAGAGTTACTGAACTAAATTTCCCCTAGATTTATCACGACCTAAAGTGGCATCACATGCTACTATATCAATAAAACATAAAAATGAGATCAGGTCTCTACCCAGAATTCACCTGATGCTTTCCAGCGTGCCCTTGCTCTCCCAAGCCAGGTTTCATGCCATCAGTCTGTAACCAGCGGTGCCTGTAGCCACCAAAAGGAAGATTCGGACTGCAATCCTAACATTACGCCTTACATGTATGCACGAAGCATGACCTGTGTGCTCCGCAGGGTGCACGAGGTGCGCCTGCAGCCGGGATCATGGGCTTGGCTTTGTTCAGATCCTCCCGTCCTCGACGGGAGCCGTTCCTCCAGACCGGCCGCTGCAGCAGCCCCGAGGTGCAGTCGGGAGACATTGCAGTCACGCGGAGGCGAGCCAAGGGCATTTACATGGCATGTGGATAACCACGCGGAATTGGCAGCGGTCGGCCGGCCGCATGCACAAAGCTCCCTACTCTCACGAATCTGGCACTGTTTGTCCTGGGCAAGGGCCAGCTTCTCTTGCTTGTGCCAGCATGTTTAAACTATCCTGGACTTACTAATCTATTCTCCATGACCCACGCTGGAAAAATGACCGTTTCCTTTTCCCAATTCCCACATCTGCTATTTGTTTTCCTCTCTTTGCCTTCCCGAGATTTGGGAAGGAGTTCAGGAATGTGGAGCGCTATTCAAACCTAAGCTGACCTCAGATACTGAGTGGCATTTATCTGGCAGTGCTTGTAGGTAAATAGTTAAGCGGAAACGGGCATGTTTCTTCACTTTCACTAGACATTTCTAGACATTTTCAAATTAAATAAAAATCTTGATCTTGTTCTAAAATGTTAGCTAGCAGTGTGGCAAGAGTAGGAAGGACCCAGTATTTCCAATGGAAACCAGTAAATACTGCTCTGCCAGTTAATTGGCTCTGTCATTATCCTTCCATGAAATATTCTAAATTGTACCATTAATATTAGGTGCAAACACCTAAAAAAAGTCACTTCTACTAGTCCAAATGAAATTACTATGTGGGAATGACATTTATGCTGGAATAAAATCATCACTGTACCTCATATAACATTATATATGTATATATTTTGCATTAAGAAAAATCCCAGGCTCTACTCACTTTAAAAGTGCAGGCAGAGAAAAACAAAATGAAATTTCACTTGAAAATATTTTTTCTGAATGGAATATTCTGAAAAAATACGTTTCATTTGGAAGACCTAAATAGCAAGGAAATCTGAAAAGCAGTAAGGATAAATACAGCATAGAAGCAAAATGCAGCCAAAGAAGTTTGCAGAATGACACAAAATATTGCAGTCTTGAGAAGGGCTGGATGACATGCAATGGGATGGCTTAACATTAACTTCTTTGGGACCAAGAATTCACCCTTTTGTTTGGGTTTTTTTTTTTTTTCAAAGAAGGGGGCTTGATAGACCTCCCTAAATGCAATTTACTGTGACCCTTTTTAATCTGAATGAAGTGATTTTAAAATTTTGTAGGCATCCCATGTGCACAAAGATATATATGCACCCTTGAAAAAAGAACAATAGAAACAATCACGTCTTGGGAGAGATAAACTTGTTAAGAAAGATTAAAGGGAGATTTTACCAACAGAGTTACTATCCACAAAGATGCTTATATGCCTTTTTTTTTAGAAATTCAGTGGAAGTTCAGTGTCAAAGTAGAAACTGGAGGCTAAAAATGCGATATAGGTCTACTGCTGTATTTTCCCCTGGGCTTACAAGACTAAGCAGAAGTACAGGAATTACCCACAAATATTTGGTGGGGTTTATATCAAGAGCCTAAAATAGATGTGTACTTATGGAATTAAGAGGAAAGGACTTTTAAAAGAGCTGATTAAACTCGCTACGATGATGCTTTTAGATTAATGGCCAAGAATAAGGAGCTGAATTTTTCTGACTTTTGTTACATGTGTTCCTCCTAGTAATGAGAACTTGATTCTGGGAATTAGCTGAGTAGCAATGAGCGTGAGGAGGGGCGTTGAGGTTTCCGTGCAGCATACTTCGGTACGCTCTGGCCGGTGATGGGTGAATCCTCCTGCCCTGTCTTCTTCTCTGAGGTGGCACGTTGGTGTGTGCATCATCAGAAGTCCTCAAGCAATTCTGAAAACTTTTGGTTACTCGTATGTAATCTGCTATTATCACTCGTACGTTCCTTTTGCTTTTACTTCTGGCCAGATTTCCTTTCCCCATCGAGTACCTTTGTTTAAGATTATTTTCCCCTAGATACATAAGGTTGCATTTTTCCAAGTTAAATGTCATTTGTCACCATTCAGTAAGAGACTGCACATTCTGCTTTGAAATACCCCCTGATCGCCGAGGCCATCAACTCTGGCTATCGTAGAAACAGACGTCAGAGATGAAAAAAGTGCAATTAGGTCATCCAGCCCATCTCCCTGCCAACGCTCCATGGATGGAGCTGGCTCTCGCCGTGGTGACAGCCCTTGTCTGAAGGGAGCCGTGGTGGTATCTTTGGGCAGCTCTCTTTGGATCCAAGCTCGGTGTTTGCTCTCGCAGGCAGATAAAGTTCTCTTTCATGTCCAGAAGCCATCAGAAAAGGAAAACCCAACGCGCTGATGGAATGACTCCACCATTGTTACTGGACGACCCTGCACAGTTTCAAAAGATATTGCGTGTCTGTGCATCAAAGAACTGTAACGGCGACAACAGAGAGTCATGGCTCATGCCCTTGGTGTAGAGCCCTTAGTCTGTCCGTCTTCAGCGAAGCAGCATGCGGATACAAAAGTGTTTGAAATACAGAATATATTTTTGGCATAATGCTTAAATATGGAACCAGTTTGTGCAGAATGAAAGGCAGAAATACAGTTATAAAGTGATCAAAAATCCATACTTTTGGTAGAAAATTAATACAAATAGCCAAACTAAGGGGGTAATCCTTCTCTCACTGAAGTCGGCGGCAAAAATCCCTTTGATTTCAACAGGCATTAATTACAGGCGAAGAGAAAAACTGGGATATTTGTAATTGTAATTGACTTAGTTTGCAGTGACAAAGTTGCTGCATGGACGGAAGGTGTGCATCCTAATTGTCTTCAATTTCTTGCTGTGGCTAGATTTAGCTGTGACTACCCGGTGGTCTGTAATATTTTTTTTTTTCCCCTGCTGGAACACTTTGCTATGCATGTTAACAGCACCACAATTGCGGTAGGGACAGTCCTGGCTGCTGTTCAGTTAGATTAAAACCAGTGATTTTTTTAAAATGCTTTTGTTGTTCTTTTTGACATGTGGGTGGGTTTTTGTTTCTCTAAAAATATGGCATGAGATTCATCACAGTAAGAGTGTCCCTTTATAAGCTGGAACAAAGAGGACACCGAGAAAGCAGGTAAGTCTTTTAGTGTAACTACAACCAAAAAAAAGGCAAAAAAGGAGAAAAAACAATTCAAATGCTTTAGTCTCCTTTCTGTGTTTAGGTAAAACCTTCAGACTGATTGTCTTTCAGCTTACCTACTAATTGAGGAGAGAATGGTAGCATAAAAGCATTTTTTGTTAGAGTTAGAGAAGTAATTAATTGATCATATGTTGTTTCTTTAGCAATTATGTGATATTCCCTGTTAATCTGTTCAAAATTTTTGTTTCAGTGTAAAAATGCAATGTCTCTGCCGTTTCCAAAAGTAGATAAATGAGGTCCTTCTCTCCTTCCCTGGTCAGCCTTGGGGACCTGCGGCTCGTTTTGACCAAGGCTTTCCAGGAGCATTTGCCATTTCAGGGTTGCTGAATAACTCTGCAGACAGGAGACTTTTCCATAATTAAACTCTGTGCAAAATAAAGGGAGATCTTCATCACACTCTTTGTATTCATATAAAATCTGTTGCCATGGGAGCTAGCATTGAATAGCAAGGTAGGCAAAATCAGTAATGTTACATTACGTTTGCCCTGTAGCCACTGGAGGGTCCCTTAAAATAAAGTCGCCTTTTATCTTTGCTTTCTGAATAAACATAAAACTAGATTTTTAGTGCAAAATCCTGATTTCAAGGTTATTGATGCCAGACTAAATTAATACAGTCTGTGCGATAGCATACAAAATCCCCAGCAAAGCCAGGGATACTCCTGTCTTTTGAAAGCTTGACATTTGTTTTTCATAATGAACTTAAAGGTCACCAGCTACAGATGAATCAGGATACCTGCTTGAGTTTACATTTACATGCATTTTATTTTATTCCCATGTGCACTTTTTATGAGATCCATCACTGGAATAAAACTGTAGCTCTCTCTTATTATCCAGGTTTGATAGTCTAGAAGAGTTATCAACCTGCTGCCTTTAAGAACAGATGAGTTGTCTTCAGCACATCGCCGTGCCGCTGCAATTCAGTGTGGTGTGGTTCAAGAAATGTCTGCTTTCTTTACTGCTTGACCTGAGCATCACCACTAATTTCAGCTGTAAATATAATGTTAAAAAGTGGCTCTCTGTTCCTAATCTGTAATTCTCCGTATTTGTTATCATGCTCAATCCCTGAAATGATGGCAATGCTGCACTGTCGAAGTTACTGAAAAATGGTTTGTGTGTATTGATGATTGTTTAATTCTCGTTTTATTTCTACAGATGAAGATGCAATTAATCAAAATGCAGGTTTCAGAACTTCCAGGAATTCAAAATGCCTCATTCAGCCTTACAATGAATGTGTCCTGTGTCTCCTGCATATGAATTTCTGTTTTTGTTCAGACTAGCAAGTGACCTGTATTGCTGCACAGATTTTTTGAAACCAAATAACATTTTATATTTTTACCAAAATACCTGTGGAGCTGACAGAGCATGATGCATTCATTTTCCTTGATTTTGTAGTGAGGGAAAAGGCTAGCATGAATAATTCAAAAATAATGCTGAGACTGTTAAGATTTAGTACTGGAGAGGTCATCACAGTTGGGAGAATGAGCTAGGAGACTATTACTATTCCACGATCTTTGAATCTCAAGGTGACATCATTATTATTTCTCTATATCTATAATGTGGTGCTGCAACCAACTTATTGCAGTGTTTCTCATGTAGGGTAGAAAGATCAATTACATACAGACCTCAAAATGTGAACTATAAGCATAGTGTCCAATAAAACTGTCATTAACAGTCACCACAATTTTAACTGTATGCTTCCAGGTCAAGCTGTTTTAAAAATGATAACTGACATTGAAAGGTTGAATAAAGAGCACCCGTTCCAAAGGGAACAATTCTTTACCCAAATAAGTTTTCATTAACAAATTCGCTAATTCCTTTCTTCAGTTTACAAAAGCATTTAGCGTGTATCTCATTGGTTTTGGTACGCACATTCACAGGCAACCCTGGGAAAAAAAAATTAAATCCTAAGTTTTCCAGATGATCAGTATCAACAGTAGTATTGGTGAATGCAGATAAGGCATCTCTGTGCAATCTGATTTAATTTATTCCTGTCTTTGACGAGAAACTGAAAGATATTACCCAAATGGAAGTTATATTACGGTAGCGCTTATTGCATTACTTTAACTATTACCTCACCTCTCCAACTGCCGTTAACTCACCAGCGTGCCCGTGGAAGCATGTTACCCAAAATAAACAAGTCACTTACGAATATTCAGGAGCAATGTATGCCAGGAAACAGCCGTTAGGACTTCAGAGGCATCTCTCCATTGGGTGAGCGCTGCCTTGTGTGTTTAATTAAACATCCATTTCCCTTGGAGAGTATTCCTCAAGACTGTAACTGTTCCAATAAACACTTTTCCTACTTGTTTTGTTTTCTTTTTGTAATTTTCACATGAATTTGAAAGATAAATAAGGCAGCTTCATAAGGAAATTACAGAGAAAAAGGGGTTGGTAAGCCACCTGTTCTGAACACCAGGATGTTTTGATGTAAGTATCGCTCAAATGTTTCTAAAAAATATGCTGCAACGCTTTGAGACAATGATTTCCTCTTGTGTTTTTTGAAGGAACAAGCTACTCTCCTCCTCTATTAGTTCTTTCCCATTTTTCTTATGGGATTTAGGCTTGCAGCATCATGACAGCTCTTTGCTCCTGGATAGCCGGACCCGAAGGCGCTGCAGGGTGAGGAGCGCGCTGGGGCTGTGCGTGCTCGGCTGGAGGCTCCCACGGACCCTGCCTTCCTCGCCCCACGCCTCTCTCCCTCTCTTTCCTCTTTTTTTCCCTCTTGGCTACTTTAGCAGCCCGAGAGCCGTGATCTGCAGCCAGGCACACACGTAACATCTTACGACTGCTAGGGCCGTTCCAGCACCCCGCTCCATGGTGGTCTTCCCAGGACATCTGCACCGATGGCTCTTGGATAGCCAACGGCTCCTTCGTGTTTAGGAGCTTGTCAGTGATTTTATTTTTCTAAACTCTGATTTGCGTTCCCTTGCTTCTCTGAATTAGACATTTTTACAGTAAGTTATAAAAATATTAATATGACTAAGTAAGCATATACAAGCAGCAAATAGACAAAAATATGTAAAACATGAAGATTCTTTTTATTTTCCTTGCAAGGCTTTCTGGTGTGCACAGCTGGAAGGAAAGGGCACTGTGGCAGGACCATGGACTCCAGCCCTGCTGAACCAGAAGATTAAGAGGAGGTTGGTCAGAGGAATCAAAATTATATGGGCTGGTAGAGATGTGATCCTGCGGCGGGAAAAATAAAACAACTGTGAAACAATGTCTCTCTAATGACTACAGGAAAATTAAAAAACGAGTAATGCAGTGGCTTCCTAGGTATAGCTTTTTTCCTGTTCAACCAAACATTTATTTTAATTTTGTAGCATTTGGAGGAAAATCACACGACTTAAGCTCCAGTTCGCCCTCATTATGCAACCTTCACTGCCATAATGTTTTTTTCGGCCTATTGCACACAATGATGTTCACCCTCTGCACCGAGCGTGGTCCAGAGGCTGCGGTGATGAACCAACTGGGTCAGTGTTGCTTGGCCTAACGTGCTACACTGACATTGAGTTTGGGAGCGTCAGAAGGTTTGAGCATCATCGCTAACAGCGGTAGTCTTCTTGTCGGATACCTTTCTTTGGAGAAAGAATTGGAGATCAGAGGAAGAAACAGATTTTATGGCAAAAGTGTTGAGAGCCCTGGGGACTTATGCTTACTTCTGTCTTTATCACAGACTTTCTTGTTTTGGGGGCATGACATGATGGCAGCTACATTTACTGTTAGATTTATGTCCAGGTACTGTAGTGGTGGAGCTACAAAATTACTTATATGGTCCCAATAGCCAGCAGCGGTAAAGGCAGCAAGGGCAGTCTTACAACTGAACACAGTATAGGGAGTCTGCGGGTCAGGAGTCAGTTCAAATGGTTTATCTGCTCTAGTATTTTCAAACTTAATATTGCTCTAATTTGTGTTATAAGGAGTCTGGGAAAAGTTTTGCTGCCAGTTATGCCTTTTAGATGACCTGAGGATTTCATTTGGAGCATACGTGCACTCCACATAGTGCTAAATTTTACATGGAAAGCCAATCTGGCTATAGGTGATTTTGCTTGAAATTTTAAACGCATAATAATATTTTAATAATAGTGAAATGTTGATGACAAAAAAATGCTTGTTTTGCAGAACCAAGTAGGGAGGAAATCATCTTTCTGCCAAAGAGCTTGGATTTCATAATGTGTTTTGAAACAACACTGGAGTCCTTTCGGAAGAGGAAAAGCAATGGTGCTCTAGCCCCCAAACCAACCCCAAACAAACACTAAAGCAAACATTTTGAACGGATTCTTTGTTCATCCCTGTCCAAACTAGAAATTCCATCAATTAATAATGGATTTTGTAAAAAGTGTTGAAAAAGTACAAGAATGAAAAAAAATCCTTTAGCATGTTCAGTTACTTTTCACATGAAGGACATTTCTCTGGCCCGTGCCCAGTGAAGGATGTTATTCTGTTGTTCAACTAGGAGAGAAGAAAAAGGTAGCAAAAAAAAGCTAAAGAGAGTCATTAAACCTGTTTATCATTAAATAAAATGTACAAGCTTGTTCATAATGCAGGCATGCAAAGTATACCATTCAAGGAAGTGTAAACGTAACTGCAACTATTTCATTTCATGTGCGGCTTGTGTTAGCTCTCCTATTAAATTTAATGGGTTGCCTCATGAGAAGCAGCTCATTAATATGAATATGAAGAGCATGTTTCAACCTGCAAATTAAATAACACAAAGATGCATGATGTTTATTTTCCTTTGGTAGATCTTTTTTTTTTTTTTTTAAATATGAACTAATGCAGTAGAAATAGCTGGGGTCTGGGGTTGAAACACTGAAGTGTGAATCAGGAGGCCGTCTTTCTCATTCCGCTCAGTGCTGTATGCTTCTGATGTGAACCTCAGCAAATCAATTAACTGCTGTTTACTTTGGTTACTGAATCAGGTTAAATCAACGAACAGTGTAATACTTTACTTATTGTGAGGCTAAATAGTTATAATTAATTATACCGGTTTAGATCAACATCACGGACTGCCTGGAGTGGTGGGCAGTGATGGAGTGGTGGTCCAGGGTTTGGATTTGGGAAGGTTGGCAGCGGCCTCGCTGTGCCGGAGACTACCTCTCACCTGGGCTGATTGAAATGCTTCATCCACCTGGTGTGGTTGTATTGCTTATGACGCCAGAGCAAGCACGGCCATAGCAACTGGGTTTTGCAATGTGTCTGCCCATAGAGGGGAGAAAAAGGGACATCCTCTGTCCCATGGTTCCCTTCAAGGTGATGGACCAGAGAGACTTCCGCGTGGGCGAAGAATTTGTGCAGCTTGGGTTGCTGCTTGATGTATTTCCAGTAAGTTGCTACATGAAAAAAGAAGCTAAATGAGCAAAACCCCTTAAAAATGAAACTGAAGAATTAGACAGCAAACAGCCAGGAAGGCCCATATTTATGGCTCTCAAAGGAACATTAACTTGCCCGCATTATCAAATTAAGATTAATTTTCCGGAAGACAGAGTCCCTTTTGTGGTTTCACTCTCTGGCCACAAAACTAACACTCACCTGTGAATTGCAGGCATTGTTTGAAGGACTGGTGCCTCCAGCAACTTGAATTTTGTTTGTTTATTTGTCCCTTATTCATCAGCAAAATTTCCTTATGCTCATTTTAAATTCATAAGTAGGTATAGGGATTGTCTTAAAACCTTCTGGTGAAGTTTATATCTGAGTTTTTTTTGAAGCATGGGAGGTTTTGCATACAAAAGTCAAAATAAATGTTATATCTGAAAAGTGCCAGAAATTCAGGCCTTGATCCTGCAGTGGTATATGATTGATTACATTGCTATAGTCCTGTAATGTGTCGCTTAATTCAGTAACCCAGGCAGATTCCTCCTACACGAGCCCTGTCCCCCTTCATGGCTGGAGGGAGCTCAGCTGCTGGTGCCGCATGTGCACAGCTCCTCGATGCCATTGATGTCTGCCCATGCGTTGGAGAAAATATGCAGGCAGCCTGGTGAAAAAATTACAAAAAAAGTGATTTATTTCTTTTAATTTCAATGTGCCCATTTCACTGTAATCGCAAAAAGTCAAGGGAAGATACTTGTTTGTGTAAAAATGTGATTGACACAACATTTTTTGATCATTCTTTCTGGAATTACTTATAGTGGGGTTTTTTTGCTGGCCTTATATTTTATGATCTGGGTCTGCTCTTGTGCTCTTGTGCCTGCTCTTACAGTTCCTGAAATGGGAACTGTACTAAATACTGGGAATCCCAGAAAATCAATTTGCCCGATCGCCGGCCAAGAATTTGAGCTTTTCCTGTTTCTTTTGCACTGTGAAGGACCTGCCGTCCTAGTGGGAGCTGCAGAGGTCTGCGACGAATTCATTCTCACCCCTGCTTCAAGCCCAATGTAGAGCTGTGCTGCCCGGGAGGAGCTCCAGACACAAACCGTGACCCACAGACACACGTCAGCTGTGGTTCTGTGGGAGATGCTGGCTTCCACGGGGAGGGAAGGCTGCTGTACTGGTTTAACACCAGAGGCAATAAATCTGGGTAATCACGAATAGGCAGGAGCCATCGTTGCACCTATGTCATTGCCTTCTCTGTACTTTCCGGTGGGTGGGGGAGCATCTGGGGGTAGAGTAACTGCAGTGCTCTCACACCGTGTCTGGAGCATGGTGTCCAAAGGACCACTGGTGGAAAAGTCTTGTGGTAGCCTTGGGATGGATCGCAAGAAAGGCCAAAATGAAAAATTTCAGAATAAAATTAATCAAGTTCATTAGAGGGTCTGAGGCCATAAAACTTCTAATAATAATTAAAAGTTTTGGAGGGAACTCATAAAAATTACTTAGAAAGACAAGTAAGACCTGCACTCTGATCCTTAACTTGTACAAGGAAAAAGTATTAAGCATTCTACTTTTTTTTTTTTTTGTTACATTTTTGTTCTGTTGCGCATACTCAGGAGACCCCTTTATTTCAAATTTAAAATAGTCTATGAAAATCTGTATTGACGTAATAGCTTATTAGGCTACAAGCAAAATATTCCCAGAACTAATTTTTAATTAATATAGTTCACTGAAAACTTATAAAAGATTCATACATAATATGATAAAAGAAATAAACATCCTCAATAGCATGCTAAGTTTCTTTTCTTTGTAAAACATTGTTTTTTCTCCTCTGCTACCAGCACAATAACACCTACTCTTACAAAATTGACTTGCACTTGTCTTTGGCAGCTGTGTCAGATGTGATATTTTCTGATACATAAAATGGTGCTTATTAATTCAGAGTCAAATTCTGTCACCTTTTCTCGCTTTGGGTACTGCCTCTTGTAAACAGCTCGGTATTTTTAATCCAGACTTCTCTTTGAGTTTGTCACTGTCCCTCCAACAGGCTGCTCCAGAGCTGATGGAGGCCACTGGAAATCATCTCGCTGACCTACATGAGTTTTATGTCAGTCATGAAGTAACTAGAAGTGGCAAGATTTGACTAGAATTCATCTCATCTCTCTGCAGTCACCTCAAAGTGAGATACCAGGTCCAAGCTCGTTGCAGTATGTTCCCTCTGTAGGCAGTGAGGAGACATGGGCATCTCCAGAGATGTCTTTTGCCACATTTCTGGGAAAAGAAGGTGCGTGCTGTGATGGCTGAGCAGGAAAGCCTTGCTGAAAGGGCCTCAAACCAGGTGCCTTCTTGGGGGGGATGAGTTGATCCTACCTGCAGGGTCTGACCCTGCAGATCTTTACAACCAGAGCTCTTCTCAGAACACACAGGGAGAGGTCCTCTGGGGAACGTGAAGGTCTGTCTCGAGCCTTTCCAGCAAGGATGACCTTCTGTGACCTGCTTGGCACAAAATACTTGAATTTTGCCCTAAGAAAAGCGGCTGTTCAGTGGATAGTATGAGATGCTGAATGTTGTGCTGTTCTGAGAAGCCCTCTCCTCCTCGTTCTCTTCCCTGCCCCAAAGTCCTCTCCAGCCATAAATTGTATGTTTCAGTTTGTGTTGAGTTCTCTTTATTTTGGCCTGTGCGTGATTCCCATTTGCATCAGAGGTTTTTGCTGCAGAATTCCATGCAAAAGTTAATCTGGGAAAGCTAGATAATAAACCTGGGGGCTTTTGGTCGTCGGTCAGGAGGGATGGGGCCGTCTGGGTGTGACCAACCACAGCTGAGGCATTCAGTAATAGGGTGGAGGCTTTACTACTTCATCCTTCCTCGTTTTGGCAAGGACAGAAGAGGAATTAAACTGGAAGGCTGACAACCTGAATTCACATTTCCTGCACCATTATTCGTGGTAGCTGCCGTACTGTCTGCAAGAGCCCCAAACAAAGGCTGTGTCACGTTTCTCCTAAGGTGATGACAATTAAACACGCTGATTTTTACACAGCTATAATCAAACTGAGTTGCCATTGCTCAAAGAAAAGACGTTCACGTTCCTACTGAAGCTTTAGTGACATGAGAAGGACGGGTCCGAGCGACGCTCCCGGGGGTCAGAAGGGGATTTGGCGGCAGAGCAGCCGCTACCTGCGCCTGTGCTGCTGCACCGAGGGGCTAAGCTTCTGCCGGTGGATGGGGGAAGGAAGAAAGGCAGGGAACTTGGGTTTTTGTAACTGTTAGCAGAAAGATTAAGAAGTGAAGGCTGAATGAAGGCTGGCAGAGCAGCCCCAACAGCGGGTGAGAGGTCTCGTGCCTCTTTATCCACAGAAGCATCCCCAGGTGCCAGAGGACCTCCCTGTATGTGTTCAAGATGTGCTGCTGTGCCATTGCCGAAATCACTAAACTCTCTGCCTGAAAAACTACCGAGTATTTCACTGGAAAAGATCTGCTTCATTAAAAACTCCTTGGTGGCTGTAAATGGGTGCTTAAAATATGCATCTACCATAGACCTGTACCAGTGTCCCGTTCCTTACATCAAGAGCATAACGTGATAGCATTGGCCGTCTTTTGGAAGATATTTCCTAATTAATCCAATTGAGTATCTTAGTCTAAGTCAGGATAACACTATGTATTTAATAGGATTTAGTCCTGTGAATTCTTGATATCCGTAGCTCCTTTGTAGCTTTAGTATACTCAGCATTTTTCAGGATTAGGTCTTAAGGGCTTGATCCAAAAACATTTAAAATCAATAGGTGTTTTCCTTTGACTTTAGTGGGCTTTGGTTCAGCCTCTAAATATGAGTCAATACTTTCTGATCCGAGTACAAAAAAATATTTTTAAATCATATTTCCAACCCCCTTATTACTTACTTTACACTGCACAACTTCTTGAACTCTACGTAGATTTGAATAGGGTAATATTAACCAAAACAACAATGATATTATTAGTTGGAGTTTTAGCTTTTAAATTCACTAAAATGTACCATTGAGTATTCTTTAATGTTATAGAAGGCGAATGATTAATTTAAGGTTCAGGTGCAAGACAAGGTCAGGAAAGAATTGTTACTGTATACAGTGAGCATTTCAAGACGAATTTGTAGTTTGAAGTATCATTTTATGATGCATTTTCTGTTTTGTTATCAGGGGAAGTATGATGGGTGACATACGAGTGATCACAGTGTTTTGGTGCAATGTTCTGTGATGGGCTTTTCATAAAAATTAGCTGACAATGTCATGAGTATACAAGTAAATTTATAGCTTTCATACTGGACTGCCATTCCCAGAGCTATTTCCAATCACTTGGGCTTTTTATTAAGTTTATTGTTCTTTTATTGTTCAGTGGAGTGTAAGCAGCGAGATTACAAATAAATGTAAGTTGCAGTGGGTATGAAGTCAAGCTTGCAGAATTAGGGAAGACGCAAGCGGAGGAGAGCTGAAATTAATTTGAATCATTGGTGATATGAGAGACCACGTCCTGACATTTCTTGTCAAATGCGTGTACCGTACGCAGCGTTGCAGGCTGACATACCGCTCCTGCCAAAGTCACGGCCAAAAAGCCTGAAAACAAAGTGGCAGTTGTGCTTCCAACATACTGACCACGTTTTTTCCTTTCTTGATTATTTTTGTTGCCCGCTTCACTCTGCTGTCTGTCTTCTTTTTACTCCAGCAGTTGCTTGCAGCATAACAGGACCAACAAGTGAAGGGCGTTGAAGTTTCTCAATTTAGTATAATTCTCATATCTCCAGCATGAAACCTTCAGCATTTATTTCCCTCTACTTTTTTGCCCTCAAAGAGTGAATACTTTATCATTTTGGTTAATATCCTGACCAGCAGAGCAGAAAATCAGACTCATAGCTTTTAATGACACATTTTCAACTGCAAGTTAGTAAAAAAAAAATCATTTTTATGTGGTTCTTCAATACTTATACAGACTTCTAGAAACATAATTAAAATTTGTGTTCCTTCTTTGTTATTACTGCTGTGGACTCCACTTAAACTGGATGCTGTTTGTCTGGGCAATCAGACAATAGCTAGAATCCAAAAGCAAATCGATTTGCTGTGTGGCTTGTGCTATTACTTAAGTTATAAATAAAATGATTTTTCCCAGATGGCTCCCTTATGGCCCTGCACTCTTCCCGGTACCAGCTACAGCTTTTCATCCCTGCTGTAACTCCCTCGTGCATTCTGCCGGCCACTTGCACCTCCAGCCTTCCTCCAGCACTGCGCTCGCTCACTCAAGTCTTTCCCCAAAGAGCCGAAAGCTTTGGCTGGAGCAGAGCCGAGCAAGGTCGGGAGGAGATTTATCGGAGCCCAGGGTGACCGTAGGGCCCCTCCTGAGGCCAGCCTGTGCCAGAGGATCTGCAAAAGCTGCTGTCCTGGCTCAGCTGTGGTGCTGGAGCCTTGGAGGGCTCGTACCAAACTCTAGTGAAACGGCGTTTCAGTTGAGATCAGAAGGATGCCCAAGGTTTTACACCCCAGCGTGAGGGCAGTGCCAGGTTTCCCCTTTCTCAGTGCCAGCTGAAGGTCCCCGTGCCACGAGACGCCCAGCTGGGGGGCCGGGACCCCGCTGCTGGGTCTGCTGGTGCCAGCCCTTATCCCTGCCTGCGTTACTCAGGAATAAACCTGTTGAAGCTGATGGGACCATGCGCTGGTGCAGAGTTGAGTGGCGTTTCAGGTAACAAGCAGGTCTCCTAATTTGTTTTTCTAGTGCAAACATTTCGAGACAGAAAGGCTACCTTTTCTCAGGATTGTATATTTACTTCATAGGCAAGTTTTCCTTCCAAAAATGTGAGCAGGGCACCACTGGAAACTATAAATGTACATCTGAGAGCATACTACATACACTTACCCGTGCTTTGTTTCCATTTTGCCTTTCAAGATGACTAAAATCATTAATCTTACATGCTACATTTTTGTTTGGGTTTTTTTTTTTTTTTAGAAAACTGGGAAGATATCACCCGGTAATCACACAGCATTTGTAATAGAAGGAAAACAATTATGATGAAAACAAGTATATTGGAAAATTGCAGGACTAAAAATAAATATTTTTCCATGAACACAATAGAACTATATTGGAATTACAGGCAAAAAAATCAATAAAAAGTAGTATATAATAGCTATAGAGTTCAAACAAAGTGCATTCATTCCCTAGTCCCTAGGAGGACCCCTGATACATACGTGCAAAAGTTAATGAAAATCAGACTTCGTTGTGTCATCAAAAATAGCAAAGGAGTTGGCTGCATTTTTCCCCACGTTTTGGCTAGTCATTGCTCCATAAATATAGCACCTATTTAAAGGACCAAGCCTTGTTCCTATTAAAGGCAGTTGCAAACCTCAGACAAACTCTGGCACAGGTTTGGGGGCCCCGATACTTGCTTGGGGTGCGGTGGGGAGCTGAGCGTGTCCCATATGGGGCCGCAGGTTTGCTCTGGGGTCACTGGGGTGGTTGGACACTGGGGCAGCCCCTCACCCCCCAACTGACGTGATCCTGGGGTAAAAAATAACGCCTTGTATCTTCTTGGTAAGTTGGCCTTCAACCACGGCTGCGGTTCTCCTTTCTACATACATTCGCGCGAGCCTGGTGTATTTTGTAACAATAAGTCTATGGTTAGATTTAGGGTAGAGAGACGTTTTTGACTTTTTTGGGGGGGTTTAAATGCAGGAGAATGGTCTGCTCTAAATCCACACAACAATGGGCAATGCACAGGTACTTACCTCCCGATTCAAGACGTTAGGGGAAAACGTGGTGCGTGTCCTTGCACAAAGCTCCTGGCGGCTCTTGGGGCAGGACGGTCCCTCCCAGCGCAGCCTGCACAGCACCCACCACCCCATCCGTCCCACCCTGCATGGTGCGGGTCCCAGCTCCACGGTTCTCCAGGTCCTTCACAAGGTCTGGCCTCCTTGAGCTCGTTCAGAAAGATGGAATTATCTGAAGTCAACAGAGGACGTGCAGTTTTACTAAAAAGCTGCCATGTGGCTTGCTGCAGAAATAGAGTAATTCTGTGCCTCACTCACCCAGGAAATATTTGCTTAATAAGATTCTAGTTGGAGAATAACTTTAATACCTCCATAGTTTTTTTTTTTATTATTTATATTATGTGATCACAGTATTTTGTAAGCATTCAGAACTCTTTTTTGTCACACAGTAGTTTCATCAACCCTCTTTCTATCTTCCCACTGACACTGAATGACCCTCAACCTTGCAATCTAACAATTTTTAATAAAGTCAAAGAAAATATAATACTGAGAACATTCCTAATTGATTTAAGTTTAAGACCCCACACTGAGGCCAGTTGAAGACAATGAGAGCCTTTCTGTTTGTTTCCATGGGTTTTGTAAAGTTTTGTTTGTGAAGGAGGCCCATCAGGAGCAATGCAATTAGGAATCCATCCATCTGAGCCTCTGCTTTGTTTCACTTTAAAAAAAAAAAAAAAAAAATTTTGCTCATTGAAAGAATACGGGAAAGGATGAGAATGGAGACATCCATTCTGGCTCCGAGCCAGCCCGGTTTGGCCAAGAGGCAAGTTTCCTATAGTTTAAAGATATGCTACAAAAAAGAAAACCTATTGTTGTTCCAGCCTTTGCAACTTCAAAAAAAAAAAAAAAAAAGGCAGAGAACTTTAACTTTTTAAATTAGTTTAAAAAATAATTCTTAGAACTTTCTTTCCCAGAAGATAGGCTGGCTTCTCGCTGCAGTTAGTCATTACGCACCCAGCCCGATACAATGGCTGGCTCCGGAGCAGCAACCTTAAAATGCAGTTTTGCAACTCCTTCTCAGATGAGTAATCTTTACTTATGTCCCACTCACATGAGTAAGGGATACTTAAGTAAGAAATGGTTGAAGGGTCTGGCATGCTGACAACAGCAGAGGAATGAATTGAGCAATGGCTTTTAAAACTGACTGTCAGCATCTCTATAAACTTTGCATGTATTTCTTTCACAGAGATCTTAGGCATGGGCACAGCATGACCCTGGGCTTAGTAGGCAACTAGTCAGTGCCTTTCATTTTGCTCAAACACTTTCCTTCAAAAAATAGCCAAATCATTTATATTAAAATCTTTTTTAAATTTATCAAGTTTGTAGAGGCAAAATATAAACATGACCGTGAATCATAGGGTTGGTGCGGAGAAAGGCGCGCCTTGTTAAATGCGCCTAATATTTGAAAGCTTGGATTATCAAGCTTCAAGATATCAGTTTAAACTTGCAAAGCTTATGGTTGGATTAGTGGGTCTTTTGTATGTTAGATCTTCCTGAGTGCACTTTTCAGCTTCTGATAATATTTATAAATAAACAGTATCTATATGCATTTTCACCTTTCTGGAGTCTTTTATGGGAATTAGCGAGGCTGAATCTCAGGAGACAGCTTTATTTTGTTAAATCTCTAACACATTTTGTTTCATGTTGAGTCTTTGGGAGCTCTAATACGTTTTGGGTGGGTAATGTTTCCATACATTACTACTCCATTCATAATCCATTACTTGGATAATTCCTCATTTGTGAGGCCTAGAGAAATTATGGTATTCACAAGCATTTTTTGAATATTTATATAATGTCATAGCAGGGCTTAGGATATCAGTTGGCTGGAGACAAAGGCAAGATCCTCAGTTATTCTCATACTTAAGTGCCAGTTTGGTTCCTTGGCAAAAATGTAAATTGCAACATTGGAAGGCAAAGAATTATTGAACAAGGGGATTACATTGTAAAGCAGTTATTTCAACAGCTGCTACCCATAAGAGGGGATCTGAATTTTGCAGGAACATAATTTTACTGTACAGAAATATTTTACAAAGTTGAGATTATCAGCACAATTAAAAAGATGAACATCCACCGATTTCTGTGTGCTGTGCAGAGCATGAGATGTCCTCGTGGCAGTGAGAATGGTTGCAGTCCCTGAGCTGAAAGCTGCTCCCATACAGAGTAGGAGATAATAGTTTGGTGTTTTTCAGGAGAGCTCATGTTGAGCGGCCGTCTGGCCCCTTCGAAAGACGCAGACTCGAGTGGTCCAGATATAACATTCCTGGAATTTCTCCTTGTGCTGTTATCCGTGTTGCTGCCAGCATTCCCACTGCCGTTTCTGGCTGGTGAAGTTAATCTTCGCTCCTACTTAAAGGCTTTATTTTCTGGTGCGAAAGGCTGCTGCCTTCCATTGCCTGAGGATATCCAAGTGTCACTGGCAGGTGAACGGCTCCTTGGGTGGATCCTGGGATTATTCCGTAGGAAAGGTTAACGGCCATAATTTTGCACTTGGCCATTTCCATCTGATAATATAAATGGCGTTTACTGAGGTGAAAAAACACTATTCGTTTAACGTCTCAGAAGTGGAAGACATAGAACAGACCAGGTAAGTGGGTTGCCGCAGACCACGCAGTGAACCAGACTCACAATTCAGAATAAATATGTCTCCTGAATCCAATTTCCAGTTTCTAGGCAGTAGGTATTTTTTCCTGTCTCCTTCCTTTGTAGCAGGAGTTATATTGTGACAGTTACTAATGGATTGCAGTCATCATGGTTCTTGTAACAGCACGCAGTATAACCATGCGATATAACAACAAGACTTCAGTAAATAATCCATTTTGGCAAGCTGACATTCAGGAGAAGTTTATTATATGTAAATAACATTTGATTTAGTTCTGAATCACTTTCAGAGAGTCCTCCTGGTTCTGGGACCCGTTGAGTGGGAAGGCAATATTGGAAGGGGGACGGAGAGTTGCAGCTGCCCACTCTATGGCACAAATACACAGTTGAAACATAATACAAACGGCAATATGGGACTCGAAAATACCACAACGGGAATATTTTTTTCCCTCTCTAAACTGTGCTACATTCACAGGTGAAAGACATCTCCCCATACAGCTAGGAAGTAGTAAATAATCCCTTGGAGCCGTTGAAGATTGCATTGGGCAGACACAGAATTGTTCAGGGACTTACCCCAAAAGGAAATGTACCATCCTACATCTAGATGTTCCCTGCAGCGGGCTGGCCCTGTATCGTAGACCAAGGACCAAAATTCTGCTGCATCTAAATGGAAAGGCGGGGTGAAGGTTGTGGGTGGTCAGGACGTTGGGGTCCGCGTGGCACAGCAATGAAGGACTCATATTTGCATGTGTTTGGGAAGCCTGAGGAGGATATGGAGTTTATCTGTGGTAGTTAAATTTAATAAGAAATATTCTATATAAAGGCTTTTGCAAACACTAGTGGGTATTAGTCTTATGTTGAGAAAATGTTGAAAATGATTTAAATTACAATGTAGGTATTTACTTTTCCTGGAACTAAATCACACTGTCCCTGCCTAAACAAAGCCTCTGCGCCTTCAGTGGCAGCTTTGATTTGCCTAATCTGCTGAGCAGTGCTATATCCAGAGTCATCAGAGTGCTTGAACATGTGCTTAACTTACGGCCCAGGCTTACTAACCATGCTTAAAAGTAACCAATTTACTTAATCGGGTTGCAAAGGGACATCCTGAATGCCTGTTCTGGTGCTCACTCAAAGTTAATGGTGTAAAATGATTGTTTTTGAAGGAATATGACCTGGGTTCTTTGGTTCTTACTAAAAGAGACATCTGAGTCGTTGCAGGGTAAGTTTTTTTCTATGGGCCTCGAATTTAAGCAGAACTGTTTTTATGGGAAGTGTGATGTTGCTTGTATCGATTTGGCAACTGGGGAGACGTTGTTAGTGGGTGACCTTGAAAAATGTGATAAGTGGCAAGGGTGCTGAAAGGTTGAGGCACAAATGGGATGGCTAAAAGCATATTTATTTCTAGTCTGTGGCGATAGAGAGGGGTGAAGTTCATGGATCTCTTCTCCATAAGAAGAAGCTCTTCAGTAGCCATGGAGTACTTTCCGCCACATTCTTCTCAGCTTTGCAGAGAAAATATTCACAGCTATAATAGGGTTATGTGCAACCTGACAACAGTGAACCTGGGAACCTTAAAAAAACATGAAGGGGAAATTTTAAACCTGAGACCCATGTGCTACTCTGGTTTGCGTAGAAAATGATATAGAAAAAGATTAAAAATAGAAAAAAAAAATTGCACGAGTAAAATTGTAAACACTTATTTTACTATGCGTCTAGCAGATGCATGTGAATGTGGTATGTAGCAGCAGACTAAGGAAATTACCAAACATTTCCCAACCCCGTTCTGTCTGAGATGNCCCCCCCCCGGGGTGCAGATGGTTCCTGTACTACTTAGGCATCCATATAAATATTTCTGTTTGCCAGAATGAAGCGGAGATTTTGGCCGTTAATGATTTATTATTCTCAGCACAGTGATAATTTAGTGGTTTTCCTAGTAAACTAGCCTGAACTCTTCAAAGAAAACTGAGGACCAGTCCCTACCCCTGCAAACGATCCAGCTTGCTTGTGCAAAGGAGCGTGGCTTGGCCAGCTACTCCGGCTAATTAGGGATTAGCAGAAAAATAGAAAATATGCATAAAAAAGGAGTTTGTAAAATATTACCGATGTCACAATTTCCTATTGCAAGACACACACCGAGGTGTATACGAGCAGGCAGGGAATGATTTTACAGCTCTGTGGCGTTAGTGCAGCAGTGATGAGATGTCATCTCCTGGTGGATCCCGGCCAGCAGAAGGAAACGGGAAATCAGGGCACTCGGAGATAGACGCTGCAGGAAAAAAATAGGCTCGACAAGTCTTCTTGCTGAAACGTTTAAATAAAACTCTTCTTAGAGATTCCGATGTGACAGCCCTGTGCTGGAAAAGGAAGAAATCCTCCTTCTCATGCTGTCTACAAAATGTACTGGAGATTCTACATAATTCTGGGAAATGTTAAGGCAGATAATCAGAAAAATGGGACAGAAAGTGTCATTCTTTAAGATTCCCCCAGTTCTAAGAAAACTGTGAAACCTCTGACATTTGAAGGAATCAGAGAGAGTTCTGCAACCAGGACATTTGTTGCTCTGACTGGTTAAAATAACAGCAAAAAAAGAAAGCAGCTGTCAGGTATAACATTTCTGAAATACTACCAGTGGCCTGGACACCGTATGTCAATATTCCTTATTTTTCCAGGAGGTTATTTACTGTGTTTCGTCATGATTCCTCCACAAATCGATTGTCTTTCCAAAGTATTCCCAAAGAAAACAAAAATTGTGCTCTTATTATTCTTTCCCCAGTGTATGTACTGCTTTTGAGCATTTACATTTGCTAACACCTGGGGTAGCCCAATGCAAAGCTTGGGATAAAGTTTAAAATAAAACCAAGTGATGCATATAATTAACAAAGTGGTTGATAAAGGCTCCCCTGCCCTACCTATCAAGCCTGCTGCTTCGTGGTCATGAGATTTAAAAAAAAATAACAACAAACACGTAAACTTGCATTCTTCGCATTTGCATTCTTTGCATTTGCCTTCTGGGCTGCGAGGCTGCATTGGGGTTGTGATTTTTCTCTGTGGTTGTGGCAATCAGATAGTACTTGTTGTTGAAGTGCCATTTGAGAGTCTCAAGGAATCAGCTGGTTCTGAGCTAAACTTCACAAAGATACATGAGATTTTTTGGCACAATGCTAGACTCCCAAGTATTGTAGCATTATTTCATGTTTCCCTCAATGGGAAAGTCCCAAATACATCCTGTTTTTAAGTTGTATGTTAGAGGAATAATAAGCTTCTGGAGACAGATTAATTTATAAAGTGAAGAACTAAAATTCCTCCTTCAAAGATACGACACTCACTTGAAGACCTCACAATAAGCTCACATTGTTGCAGGCACAACTAATACTCACTGCTTTGTTTATCTCGAGGACTTGCGTTAATTAGTGCTTATAAGTGCTTTTGAAGCATCTCATTCATAGAAGGCATTGAGTTCCTACTGAGTGCAATGAGCTACAACTTACGTTCTTCAAGCAGACTGTACTGGAATTCTAACCTTCTTGGATACATTGCTTTAGTATTTTTGTCACTACCATCAACTTCTTTTGGAAAAAAAAAAAGGTGGGTGTGTAAACAAAACTTCACAATTAAGCCACCTAAATAATTAAAGACCTTTAGCATTTTCCTTTTGGTATTCATGCCTCTTGAAACTAAAATATCTGGAGCCACCAAAGCTGTTTGAGGAATTGCTGCATTTTCCACTTAGCGAGGAGGAGGAGGCAGTCACTTTTCGGTCACTGTCACCTGTGGCTTGTTTGTCCCTTTACTCTTTGAATTGCACTTCAGTGTATTTCTCCTTGTCTGTAAATTCAGACTGAGATCTGTTCGTTCACATGTTGAGGGATTTCAGTTTAAAGGCTGTGGCCACACAGGTGAAATATATGCATTAGGACATACTGACTATCCCAGTATACTCCGAGGTTGGTGTGCGTTATTTGCAGGGCTTGGAATAGGGGCTGTATTTAAATATGCTCAAAGAGAGTCTTATCTGAATTCCGATTGGAATAATTAATCTTTTACTGAACTGTAACATAATTAATGCCTTTTTTCCAGGGATTTCATGATGTGGTGGTTGTCCTCTGTCCGGTTGATTTACCCCAGGAGAGCGTTGTCTGAACACGTACCTGGGATGTGATGCCTGCCTCTGGTTGGTGGCAGGAGCCCGATGTTGCCGGTGCCTTCTGGTCAGTTTATTTTGTGGTCCCTAAACCACTGATGGCTCTTTGCCTTTGACATGTTGAACGCTAGGGACATGGTTTTGTCTGTCCCTGACCTACATCTTTCCCTGGCAGGTATTTCTAGGTCCAAGAAGATAATTTGTGGAAGGGACCTGCTCGCAGCTTAGGTCCCATTCCTGGCAGTCGGCCGGGGCAGGGTCCGTGCCGACATCGCGCCGTTCGGCACAGGAGGGGAATGGTTTGGGGCTGAGATTGGGGATGGCTGAGATTGCCTCGGCATGGCGGTGATGGCCCGCAGAGGAGCGTGCTGGATTTCCATGCCTAGACCTGACAAGTCTGTGGAAGCCAAGCCTGGCTGTGTAGTCAGCCCTGTTGTGAGCGGGAGGTTGGATGGGATGACCTCTGGAGTTCCTGCCAGCCTCAGTTATCCTATGGATCCGGCAATCCACCTCACCTCTGGTCTCTTGGGTTGCTCCTACAATGGAATATTTCCCCTTCTAACACCCACTGAAACCTCCGAGATGTATTTTCTTGGAATTTGGAAATGTGACGCTGGAGCCGGCTCTCATGTGCAAGGGGGATAGTCACTTGGAGTTGAAATAACCATTTCATCTGGGTTTTCCTCCTTCCTTTCTGATTCTTTTGCAAAGTTTAAATTTGAGGAATATGCAGTAGACATAGAAATAGCCCTTTCTTGAGCAGCCGTTAGTGACCCCGCTCTGCGTTAGGTGTCAGAGGACACGATGGGCTTTGGTGCAGGACCCTTAACCTCCTCGGCTTGTTCATGTAATGCCGATGATGACGATGACCTGTATGTTCAGAAATAAATACTGTCCTTGGAGAGGGGCAGAGGGGGGGAGGCTGTCCAGGGCTGTGGGCTGCTGGTGGCAGGTCCCTGCCATCCCCAGGCGATGCTTGCGGGCACAGGTCCTGCAACCCTTCTGCCCTGGCCAGGCGCTGCCGCGATGCCGGGATTGATCTGTTTACCTTTTCCTTCGGAGTTTGCCTTGTCTTAAGGGACGAGGAGTTAAAAATTCTTCCCTCAGCGTTAACATTCAAAGCTGGATGATAGGTGCTTTTAAACCAGAGGGAAGAGCGAATGAGAAGAAAAATAAAGAAAATTGCTGACTTTATTCTCAACCTGGGGAGTCCTAGGCGGTGAAGGGTAGCATCTCCCTGCTATGGCACTGCAGCAAATTTCAGGAGGAAAATGGTTATTTCTTCTCTCAGGCCCAGCTATCTGTCACAGTTATTGAGACACACTCCTGCTCCCCTAACTCTTGCAAAACTCTCACTGAAGTTAGGAAAGAAGATGTGTCTTAAAGCTACACCTGCTTGCCCTGTGCTTGCAGAAAGCAGGGGGTGCAAATGTGAAAAACAAAGCTCTTGAAATGGAGATACATTTTCTTTGCTTTTTTGCAATTCATTCAGGACGCAGAAAGCTGAGAACAGAATGTTACTTAAGGAAAAGGGAAGGAAAAAAAGAAAAAAATTGAGGACTGGAGGCCATAACATGGTCCAGCTTCTCCGGGGAGGGGACCCTACTCCAGTGGGTGAAGTGGAGGTTGGTGAGGGTTGGTTGCAATGGAGCCTGCCCCATGTCATGGATGTGAACCGAAAAGTGGTGATTTGCATTTTAAGATACGGAAAACTGGTTATCGCTAAAAGGCAGATTAGACTTTCATGTGGCTTTTGTTATTTACGAGTGAGTGTGTAATATGTTATTGTATTAGTTCAAAGCTGAGTGGAAGTAGCCTAGTTCTGTTCTGGAGTCAACTCAGAAATTAATTTGCTTGTCTGAATGCAAAACCTACCTTGGCTGGTCTCACGTGTTTTATTTACTGTTCCATCTTTTTGGAGCTCTTTGTCAATAGATTTACAAATACTGTCCGTTCGTGAGGAATTCCTAGGAAGGATTTCTTTTGTATGGGATGTTTTCAGTTATCCTTCTACCTACTACTTAATGTGCAATGTTTATTTATTGTTGTGTTGTATGATTGCAATAAACAATTGTAGCTGTCAGTTTCTTCTGATTAAATACCGTATTTGTTAAATAAATAAAATGATAGTAATGAACTGGGCCATTCTTTGCATGTAATGTATGACTTTCATATTTCTGACACTTTGGAAGATATATGAAATGCTGATATGCAAGAGAAGGCTTGTAAATCAAAGGGAGATGGAAAAGATTCGGATCTGCTTTCTAGCAGAGGGTCATCTTTGCCATTATAAACTCTGAGGGTACTTTTGACTTCTCTCTGGGCCAAGACGTACTGGTTTGAATAGGAAGCCAGACCCAGAGGACATTCATTAACAGCTCGTGAAGGAAGGATTTTAAGACACATGAGCTCTCTCAGGATATGCAGAAAGATTTGTGCTCACAATTAATGGGTCAAGGTGCTGGGTCAGGATTACATGTGGTGTCTCCATCCATGTTTCTGATGATCAGCACCCCCAGGTTGGCTTTGCTGTAATGATTAGTTATTGGTCCCAGCAGAGCCACAATTGAGGTGCAGTGATTTTTTTCCACCTCAGATCTGACTATAGATAACGCCGAGGCACAACTGGCAGACACTGTCATGTGTGCTTTTTAATTAAACAATTGATTTTCTTTTCATGCAAATTGAGCTGTGTTATTTGGGCTCTTAAATTGCGTGGTTAATGCTGCAGATTTCTCTGTTGGTGGAAGTAACGCGTTTGGTTGCTGGAAGTGTTAACGGCAGCACGGCATTTCCAAGAGCTTCCTCGCAGCAGAGCTCAGCAATTCCCACCGATTCAGTAATTCATGTGCAAGGTACTCTCACACCTCCTCTTCATTTTATTCTCAGTATTCCACAGAGCAACCTTATCTCCACCTATCAATTATTGTGGTATTAATTTATATCACTCTGTATATCTCTCTTACTTTGCTGTTTGTCGCATGCTTACTTAAAATATGTCAACGTCCCTGAGTCGGTTTCTGTAAAATGAGGCCAGAACTGAGCATTGCAGGTTTATTTATGTGCTAACACCACAGCAGAGGGTGTTTTTTTTTGAGAGGGCTTAAATAATGAACAAAAAAAAGATTTAAAAAAGTTGTCAGAAGAGTACACAGAGATACTGTGCAAACAGGAAGCGTTTTGATTATGTTCGCTGGTGCAAAATTAGTAAAGAGTTTGAAATCGTCTTGTGCTTACAGATTCCATTGTTTTCAAAGAATAATTCCATCTATTTTAACATTTTCAAGTATAATTCCATTGGTAATAGCTCTTCCTTTGATTGTGAACTACGCTAATTGAAAGGTGTGGTACAGTGTCTGTTTTGGCAGTTATGCTTATATCTTTTGTTTAAAAACTCAAAGTGTTGGCTTTCCTGTCCAGCCTTCCTTAGTATTTTCTGTTTTGGTGATGTGATGACAGACTTACAGTGTGTTTCCTTGTGTGTATGGTAACAGATGTTTATGTGAATAACAGACTTTTTTATGAAGGCACACACTTTATAGCCAAATACTAATTAAAAATAATTGCATGTAAGCATTTTTGTTTATTCCCTGTTGTGCATCTTTAATCATTTGAAATCACCTGCAGTTGAAAACTGAGGCAAAGATTTGATACTGCAATTATAAGAGGCCATCTGACTCTATATTAGAAAGGAACAGCAACATATTTGAAGAGGAAATTATTACAAAAAGTATGTGAATGCCTGCCCTCTCTGAATTTGCTTTTATACAGGATGAAAATACCAGTGCATTATTTTGTTAAACTAATAGGAGTTTAAGGTATGTTATCTACCAAAACAATCGGTTCTTGACTGACATCCTGTCCAGGACATATTCTGTGCACTAATAAGCTCATTACAAATATATTTTAATTAGACGCGTAACAGATGGTTCAGAGTAAATACGGGCAGTAGTACTTTTTTAAAGAACAGAAGAAACACAGGTTCTTTTTAAGGACTCAGCATCTCAGTTTGGATTTTATCAATAGCTGATTGAGTTAAGCAAAGAGAAAATTACTGTCAAAGGCACTTGCAATCATGAAAGAAGTGAAAACTAAACAAAACAAAAAGCCCCCACCAAAGCCGGAGTTACAAGAATTGTGTATGTTCAATAAAGATTAATCAATACTGAAATGAAAGGGACATTTTCTCATGGTTCGACAATACTTTAATCTTTACACATAAGCAAGGTAGAGTTTTATTTTAGATCCTGCCTGCCACGTACTTGCAGCACCCGGGCGAAAGGCCACAAGAATTCGGTATGCTGCCTGTGCTTTTGGTAGGTTTGGACCAGATCCGTAAAATAAATTAAAATAAAAAGGGACCTTACTTCGCTCAATTTGCTTTGCAGAGCACACGTGGGAGGACAATGAAGGATCCCTCTTCCCCACGGAGGGACCATGCCTGTGGGCAGCCTGAAGTGGCTGCGGTGGCTGGCAGCTCCCTCCACGGTTGCGTTTCACGATGTGTTTTTCTGGCTGGGATGGTGGCAGGAATCGCTGCCTAACCTGCTGCAAGACTTAGCTTTCCTATGAATGACATAGGATGTTCACAAATAATACAGCAGGTCCTCTTAATAACATGTAACATGTAACATCAGGACATTTAGGTGATGGTTCTGGTTCAGCATGTCTGATTTATCGTTTTTACAGAGGACTGAATGGGAATGGTTGGTCAAGCCCGTCATTTGAAGGTTCCCAGCGAAAGGAATTGCTCTGCACCTCCGTTCTCATGAGAAGAACAGGTTGGTGAGAGGTGGAAGTGGAGTAATTTAGATAAGGTTCCTTGTCATCCCTTCTTGACTTTGGCTTTTACTTGGAGAAGACCTCTGTGAAACAGGGTTGGGGTTTTTTTTTAACAGGGAAAAAAAATCTCCAAGTATTATGCAGCCTGGTGTATTAATTTTCACTATTGAATTAGATGTAAGCACAGAGTGACATCTCTCAAGTATATTTTCCTCCTCTGGCAGTCCAGTACTGAGCCTCTTCTTGGAAATGCAGATCCTGAACTGAAATGATGGCTGAAATGACAGCTCAGGACTGCAGTGACACAATGATCAGGAAAAACGAGATGAGCAAAATGTACAGTCCCAACCCTTGGGGCTAGACCTGCTGAGAAGTAGCTCTCATATATATATATATATATATACACACACACACCACAGTAGAGACAAAAGACGATTGAGTCCATAATGTGCAAATGTTCGGGTTTAACATGTATGTTTAGAGGCCCCTCTTATAAGCCCACATGCCGGGTAGAGCAACCATAGCTCCGAACGGATGCGAAGCTCCCTGGAACAGCAGAGGTCTTAGCAAAGAGCCTGAGTTTGGGGGGATGCTGGGGCTCCAGCGCTGCTGTTCTCTGTGGAGGTAGACTTTTTGACACAGCCCCCTGGGCTGCAGGAGCACGCCTGGCTGTGCCGGCGCTCTGCCGAATCTCCTCCAACCTGTGCCACCTCCGAAAGCAGCGGCTGCAGCTGCTCGGCAGGTGTGTGCGTGTCATTTCATCAACCCCTATTCACCGGACTATCAAATGCTCTTGTTCCTTCTACCTCCTGGAACCTAATATCTTAGGGTAAACATGGCTCGAAGGAGGATCCAGCAGAAAAATTATATGATATTTGACCTTTTTGTAACATAGCAATTCTGGAAAATATTATCACACTTGAGATTTCATGTAGTAATATTGGGATTAATTACGTGATAGATGTAGCACAATGTAAGCATTTTTCGCATTGTGCTAGTGCAGATAGAATAAAGTTGTCTGTAATTCAGGCTGCAGAATAACTGTGATCATCTTTTGGTTTTGGAGAAAGATTTCTGTTTTAAAAGAGCGCTACCAGGTAAGTACTCACTTAGCTAAAAGGGTGCTGTTGTCATCAGGCTCTGTTCTGGGTGTGGGTATATAGATCATGTGTTAAAATCACTAACAGTAAAAAACTAACTGGTGGTTCTGGTTCTAACCTTAATTATTAGCTTTACTGCAGTGCTACCATGTCCACTTCTAAAACCTATTCCCTGCTTTCACCACTTTAAGTAACAGCACATCAAGCTCACTTGTGAGAAGCATTACGGATGTCACTTAAGGTAAATGAGCAATTGTAAATTAAAGTCAANTTTACCACTTGAACAGCCACTGAAAAATAAAGCTACTAGGAGAGTTGGTTGTATGTGGTGACCAGCAATTACTTAGTTTCAGAATCTTATGAAGATTGCAATTTCTGTGAGCATAAATGACGAGATCTATTTTTAGAATGAAAATAGATCTCATCATATTATCAAATTTCTTTTTTTTCATTATTTTTAAAGAAACTAGGTCTCATCGTATTATCAGAAATAAATTTATCAGCAAAATGCACGTCAGGGGCCTGTATGGATGAACCGCCCCTGCCATAGACAGATTTGGGTAGTTTGGGACTGGGCAACAGCTTTTTCTAGCATCACTGGAGCCGAGCGACTAATTCTGATGTGTGCAACTTTGGCAAAGTTAGGTGTAAGTATAGTTTTGAAACTTCGAGTGCCAGCTTTGGCTTTGTGTCTGGTCTGCTCTTGGGACACTTTTCAGAGACAGCATCAAAGCTGGACCCTTGAGAACATTACACACGCTTTGGGGAGCAAAGGGAAAGTGCCGCAGCCGTCCCGGTGTCACGTATTGGCTGCTGGCATGCGATCTGCCCGCTGGAGGATGCTGCAGGTGCCCAAGTCCATCCCACCTGCGTTGCTTCCCTGTGTTGGGATGGAGCAGTCTCTCCATCAGCAGGTCACCGAAGGCTCGGCGGAGGACAGAGGTGGCTTGTGGCAGCAGCAGGGACAGGTGGGGAGACAACGGCGCAAAGAGGAGGGAACCTGACGCAGTTTCAGGCCAAAAAGTTAAGTGGAAATAACGGGGAGGCTGCTATTGCGGAAGGAGCTTTATTGGCATTTGGGGGTTTGGTGGAAGTTTTGGTATATTTGGTACATTTTGTAATTCACAGGAGCTGAAGAGTGTTACTCTAAGCAAAACAGTACAGCTGGAATGCTTAATAAAAGAAGATTTGATTTTACGGTAATTAAAATCCCGAGGACTTGACAGCATCCCCGTAAAGATAAATTGCAAGCAAAGTCTGTTTTTAACAGTTGTGATTTGCACCTTCCTACTTTTTGAAAACCAGCAAGTGTTTTCCCCAGCCAGGCCAAGGCTCACAGGCTTCTCCATGCCATGAACACAATTTGGCCACCCTTTCTGGGCTGCGACGTTTTTAGGTGTGTAGCTGAAATTGGAAAAAGTATACACACAGGCTCTGTGAGCTGACTCGGTGTTTGCTCTGTGCTTTTAACCCTGTTTCGTTACCTTTTATGCCACATACTGGTACATTAGTAAAGCAGATACCTACCTCCTTCCCCTCTGAGTGCCATATGCATGCACATGGATAGATCCTGCAGAAACTTCAAGCGTATTTTTTTCCCATGTTTGTCACAATTTCAGAAAGAACAGAATACTCTGAAATTAAAAGATGACCTCAGAAGGGAGCAAAATTAGAATAATTGGTGCCAGGAAGGTATGTGTCTTCAGTCCTGTGAAAGTATGCTGTATCGTAATTATTTCACATCTGTTTTATATTCCATTTGAAAACACAGGTGCTTAACCCTAGTGAAAATTATAAATAAAAATTCAGTAAGAATTTGCAAGATGATAGAATACACGGGGGAGAAAAAAAGTAATCAGAGCCCAGGGAGGGACTATGCTCAAGAAAGGATTAGGAGGCACCGATCCTTTTGCAAAAACAATGCTGCTCTTGGGGAGGGAAATGGTAGAGGGGGACACTGTCCTGCACCATGCTGGGCAGAGGCTGAAGGTGATGTAGGTGCCTGAGTGACTCCAGTGATTTCTTCCAACAGCTCTCCGCTCAAGGCGAGGAAATAACATAATTTGCTTTCTATCACAAGGTAAAATGTGCAGGTGGGAGGTGTGACATAAATTATTATTTGACGTTGCATCATGTTACTCAAATTTTACCTGCATTTTGTTGGTAGAGGTGGTGCAGGTACAATATACAGGAAGATGTACTTTGTAGCCCTTACATCTCTCAAGAAGACAGTATTGACAACATTTTCAAAGAGCTTTGGAAGAAAATATTGAAATTATGTGGTCTAATATCTGTTCCTTACCTAGATCACATCTTATAAATTCTGCATCTTTCTACCGTTACATCACGTTTTACATTTTTTGTTTTGCAATACAGCAGATATGGTTGTGGATAAATGCTTGAAAACTTAATTTTTGCAAGTATCCACAGAAAAAAGACATTGTTATTTAAGTGCTTCAGGAGTGATATAATGAAAATGTCTGATACAGAAATATTCAAAAGATTTTCTAATTTATTTAACAGTGTTTGAGCAGGCCTTTGAACTTTTTAACCACCCAGAACATGTTTTTCTGCTTTATTTTTATATCTTGAGGGAACAAATGCCCTTTGAGGGAAATCTGAACTCTTCTCCAGTTAAGCACTTGGATTGGTTGCAGGTTGTGAAAAAGTTCACTTCATCATATAATATTTTAAGTGAACTAGGTGTGACACCAGAAGTACAGGAGTGGCACCAGGTATGGTTAACCCATTTCTATAGCATGAATTGTCAATGACTTTTTTTATCTTAGGAAGAAAAACATTGCAATGGTGTAAACCATTGCACAAATGAGAAAGGAATATTTTTTATCCGAATTTTGGCTTCCCTTTCTGCTTTGAAATTTGCAAAACCCTCCAGATATCATTATAGTTTAGGTGTATTGTTTCATTTGTAAATTGTAGTGATGTTTTGCAGTATTTTGAATGAGATTATGACAGCTTTGCACATATTGCTGCCTTTGTCTTTTGCTCATTTTTATTTGACACATTAGTTATTTTCAGAATGTAATAAAATCTGTTTTAAGTGTGAATTGTTTCTTGTGATGTTGAGACTTCTCTTTTTTTTATGAAGCAGAATTTCATAAGTTTCATTCATATTTAAATTTTCAGTCTTTCAGAGGAGACCTGGCTTGTTTTATGTACCATGTGGTTCTCAGCTGACGATCCCTATTTCAGGTTTATTCCCATTTTTGCATGCGGTTATGTAGCTATTCCAGCTGTGCAGGGCATCGCACATTCCTTTTATTTTTTTGCGTCATCTGCTTCAGACCAGGTTTGATGCAATCACGGTCCTTTAATATCATTTGATCTTCATCACACACCTGATATTAACAAAGTGAGTGCTCACAGTGTGATCACCGCAGGACTTACAGCGTTGAAGTGCTCTGCAAGGCCCTGGTCATCCCACCGCTCCCCCACTGACCCATCCCCTCTTCTGTAGTCAAAGGTAATTTGCTGCTCTCTGTGCTGAGTATCATTTCTCTTTACATCAACTTTGAACCCAAGTGCCAAAATTTATTGAAGGGTTTCTCATTGCCAAGAAATCTGTGGAGAAATGTGGCGCTGTGGAATATGGTTTTTTTCTAATAGAAATAAAGTTTTAAACAGAATTGCATTTCTAGTGAATAATTGTTGGATGCAAGATTGATGATTAAATAATTTGCTTTTACTGTCTTACATTAAAAAGTACTAAAACCAAATTTAATTGTTTTTACAGTAAACATTTAATCTTTATTCATGAAATAATTATTTCTATTTGATGGATAAACAGCAGTGCTCCAAAGGATGGCATGCGGATCTGTTTGGCAATCACAGAAGGAAAAGACATCTCACGTCATCCATCCGACAGCTCTGCTGGGGCTGGCTGGAGGGACACTTCCACTCCTTCCACTGGGAGACTGATGCGCAGCGCTATGTTTTATTTCTACTTTATTTTTTGCAGTTATAATTTCATTAAACTGATGTCAGGAAATAACTGCAGCTTTAATTATTCACTTCTTTTGATTAACTATCTTAAAATAAACATTATGCTACTCTTTCCATTCCTTCCTTTTTTTTTTTTCATTACTTATCCAACTTGTGCTGTTCATTAATCTTGGGGTTTTTCCATGACACCCTAATGGCTCCTGCTGCCCAGCAATCATTATCTCAGTGCAACTTGTCACCGGCTTTTCTATCTATCAGCCCCACTCATCTGTCAGGGCTGCAGGTCCGCGACGGCACCATCCGGGCAGTGCCGGGCCCCCCTCCGCCTGCCCCTGGCCAGCTGCAGTAAAAATCCCCCAAATCCTCAATTTCTCACCCTTGGGTGCTAACCTGGTGTTTGCTTGTTCTCCTCTTCCTCTATATTGTCACCTCGCACCCTGCCGCGGGACACCGACAGCAGGGATCGGGCCAGATCCGTAAAATTAAGGCTTGAGAGGACATAAATGTAGTTTACAGCCTGGCAGGACGCTGTCATGAGCAGGTACTGAGCCATCTTTGCTGGTGTTTTACTTCTGCCCCCTGTTCTGGGTGAGACTTGCGAGGTTTTGTTGTAACCTTACAGTTCTTGTGGACCTCAGATACCCAAAAAATGGAAAGCTGGGCCCTGAATTCCATGAGACTGGCATAAATGTATGTTAATATATATAAATACAGTGATTTTTTTTTCTGATTCTTTCAGACACTACCAGCTCACGTTTCCAAAGTTGTCTCCTAGCCCACAAAAGCTGGAACCCTTTTCCTAAAGTGAAACCCTGAATTAACACCATTCTCAGAATCTCAGATGCCAAAATAAAAATATCAAATATTGTGAAAGCTGGTTATAAACCCACCAGCGGCCCCAGGAAGAAGGACGAGGCTGTGCTTGAGTTTGCAGGATCTCCTCGTTCACCCTTTGCCTTCCGCCCTCTCCAGAGCCAGCGAGACGCAAGGCGCCTGTGTTTATTCTGCCCATAGACCTCACCACAAGCTTCATGATTTATTCAGGAAATCTCCCAGTTTACAGACAATGAAAAAATCCCATTGCTTCGCAGAGGGATTTTAAGCTGTCTGAAGGGAAACTTCATTCTCCTGCCCAGAGAAAGTGTCAGCAAAGCCTGCGGGTGCTTTGGATGGAGGACGTTGAGAGAAATTCATCCTGCTTCTTGACCACCCATTCAATTCCACCACGAAATCCGCTTTCGCCTTGTCTCATGCTTCTTCACGTTCCCGTTGGACATCCTGCTAACAATTTGTGTGAGTCTGTTGCCCGGAATATTACTCCTCCACCAGACTGTTGACTCCAATTTCATAAATGTGTAAGAAGTGAGCAAATTAAGTACTATGAACTATGACAGTCCTCTGACACTGACAGTGTAGTGTACTGGCCCACACATGCTGTACAGCATAATGATTACATTACAATCTTGTGATATTATTCAAAATGACTTCAGATAAATGAATGATAAACTAGGGGTTATGCTTCCTTTATTACAGGGCTGATAAGGTAGCTAATCAGTGTCCAAGTATATGTCATTACATAAATTATGAACCAGGGTTTGATGTGTATTCCCAAAGAGCCGGAGCCCGAGTGTCATCTGGTATAAGTCTGCAGCCTGAAAAATGAATTCTGAAAACAACAGTCGTTTTTGTTCTAAGTGTATTAATAAATTACTAATAAATAACCTTAAAAGGTTGCGAGAGAGCCTTTTAATCTATTAGCAGAATTTCAGACTAACTAATCCTACATTTTCTTTCATATTGAAGATTAACTTTCCATGCAAGGATTTGAACCCTCATGCCCCCTCTAAAGGAATGATCTTCTGACAGCTCTGAAAAGAATAAATAAAGCATGCAGGTTGCTCTTCTCCTGCCCAGAATAAACTTGCTGCAATTTGGAAAGCCTAATGGCACTGAAGCTGCTGCTTAGCCTCTTGGCAAAGCACCGGCTGGGTTTGGCAGCCGGTGCACGCGGGTGCTGTCCATAGCTGTCTTCTTCTCAGGGTGGATGGACCACAACAAGCAGGTGAATCCAGTGGTCACCTTCTCCTGCCAGCTGATGCATCCTCTCATTTGCACCTAAATATCACTTAGGTGAAATGACCCAGCAAGAACTTTGCTGGCTGCAACGTTTTACCAAAACGTCTTTGCTCAGACTTGATAGTTTCAGCAAAGAGCAAAGAGCTGCCTCTCTAGTGCTCCACGTACTATTCATGTGGAGTAAGAGGTCTTAATCTGGTCTGCTCTCTAGGTAGTCAAACAAAGCATCAAAAATAGGTATTATTTCAATTGTTTCAGATGTTTTGATTATATACTTTTCTGACCCGCCCCCCCGAATCCTATGAATCGGGAACAATATAAGCTTTTCCAAGAAATTTTAAAATATGAAGAGGCCTTTTTTTTTTTTTCCCCCCCAGTGAAAAGTGTTTAGGCAAAGGGGAGAAAAATTGTCTTCTATAGGATGATCACTTTCTGTCAAAGGCACCTGTTGAAGGTTGTTGACCAGCTCTGTTGACGATTGTATGCCCACACACTTCAGAAATGCTGAGAGCTGGGGGACCAACATTTGGCTTCAGTTACACGTACACAAATCCAGTCTATATGTCTGACAAGACTTCAAGGTTGAGTTCATCTTAACTGCAACTCAACTGAGCACGTTTGAGTGAAGATTGACTTATAGAGCACTCGGATTTACAGATACTACCAGTAATGTTTACACAGTTCTCTCGGTGTTTCAGCTGTAATCCTATTGCTATCAGAATCCAGTTTAAACCTTATTTTTCATTTAGTTGCTGAAATACAGTTGGAGAGTCACTTGTGACTTGTATAAGCATAAGAGAAAGAAATGGGGCTTTTCCTTTTATTGTTGCCAAGGCGTATGTCCGCTACGTAAATTCTAGCTACTCCTGTAGTGGCCACAGAGATGGGTGAGATGTATGATGAAGATGTGGGAATAACCTAGCTATATATTTTGCTTTGACATCTGCTTGTCCAATATGTCTGGGCTGTGTTACCCCTGGGGAGATGGGTTGTATCTACCTTGGTCTTGGAGGCCAGCCCCGGTGACTGCTACAGCAGCTGGAATTAGAAATATTAGACCTGCTGTTGATGACTATCTCCTTCCTTCCTTATGCTCCAGCTGCTGCCATCTCTGAATTTTCCTGGCATGCCTGTAACCCACATCTTCTGGGGAAGGACCTGTACATGAAGCTGCATCTCTGCTTCTGCCCACTGTCTGGTAGAAGAAGGTTCTAGCACAACAGAGGAGATGCCACTGACTCTCTATGCTACTCTCAGACCAATAGGTGCTAATTATGAGCATCAAATTACCTTAGCAGATTGGAGAAGCTGTCCCACTATCTGCAGCTGGGACTACTGCAATGATAGAAAGAGTTTTCAAAGAACTGCTAAAAGCATCCTTTAATAAATAAGGACAGTGCTATAATGGACATAGGAAATAATTGTCTGCACTGAAATCTCGGTAAAACAGTTCATGTACATCCAAAACTGGGTAGGAACTGTCACAGATTTTACTAAGTGTAATGAAAACATCTTCAGGGAGCAACTTGTATTTCTACCTGTAAAATCTGTTTTATGACAACTTGGAGATGCATAAGTCTTCCCAAAATTGGATGCCCAGATTAAATTATGGCAGGTACCACTCATCACAGCATCAGCATTGCAGAAAGCATTACCCTTTCAAAGATTTTCTTTGAGTTGTTTGCCATTTGCCATGTCGTACTAAAGATCCCGTTCTTCAACACATGAAGAAATAAATAAACAAACAAATGGTAAAGTTAATCCTTCCTCTGGGATTTCTAGTGAATCTGCATTTCATCATTTCAACTGAAACTCCCCAAGGTCTGACTTTGTGTTACAGTTTGTGTACGACTCTGCGTGGTCCAGAAATAGACAGTGGCCCAGGAGTGAAGAAATTTGGGTTTTACTTGTGGATCTGCTGCAAAACGAGTCTGTGATCTCGGGTAAGCCTCAGCCCATGTCCACATGTGCCCATCTATATGTAGAGGGCAGCAAATGATAGCTGGTCCCTTGCAATGAGGATCTTCATTCGCTGCTGCTGGTGGTACATGCTGCAGAAGCCAGCAGCAGCCCTGATTTCGGATCTGAGCTTGGCTTTTCCAGGTCTGATGATTAGAAATAAAAATCAATTGATTTGTCAATGGAGCAGATTTGGTCTGCCGTCCAGGAACACGGAATGGTAATGGTGCTGCTTTCGTAGTAATTTTTCACAGAAAAATTTGCATTTCGTATTTTCAAAATATTTTCATTGATTATGCTATGAAAAGGTAAGTGCAAGGAAGCTCATAAAAAGTTTTTCAATATTCCTATTTCAGACTTCAAAAAACACAGTAGTTCTTCCCAGTAGTTGCTTCTTTTGGGCTCAGTTGTACTAATTTGCATCAGAGATACAAGGAGTTACACAGAATTACACAGGATATGGTACCAGCCCTCGAGAGCTTGCTGTCTAATTGAAAACTAGACAAAGCAAGTGAAATGGAAGAAGACAAAGAGGACAAGAGTAACAGCCACCAGACAATGCCATATGCTATCTGAGATCTAAACCGGATGGCTCTGAATCATCTGAAAGGACTATTAAAATTTAATTCATTAAACGCTGTACACCCTGATTGCTCCTCAACCATCAACAATTTGTCCACTTTTTTGTAGCTGTCATAACCGTCTCAGAGACTGATGAGATTTGAATGTTTTGAATAAACATCTAAATTGGGCATGTTTACCAAAATCAAATCCCCAAGTACACAGCACTCTCTGATCATTAGTGAGAACTCATCAGCCGTAAGGAAGAAATCAGTTCCTCCACTCGAGCTCTTCAAAAAGACTTTCTTCAGGAAAAAAGAGCAGCAGGAAGTGAAAATTGGCCTTAACCAACACAGAAGTAGGTTCTGAACCCACTACCAGCTCGTCGGATATCACAGCAACTACAAATGAAGGTCCCTGAGAGTCCCCTTCCCACGTCCCATCTTCCCCTTGCTTGGAGTCTCTGGAACTTAATATTCATCCAATGAAAAAACATTTCAGGGAAACTCAGAGTAGGGAAAAAAAATGGATTAAACAGATTATCTGTGCATAGGTCAGTTGGCATGTTATATATTTCAATAAGATTTTAAATACCGAGTTACAATTTTCCCTTTTTCACTACAATCCCCTGCGGCATCCTACCTCAAGCCGTGGCACTGCTTGCTGAACGTGGCTCTGGCTGTGGTAGCCCCATGGACCACGGGGCGTTGGGGATCTGGGAGGTAGATGTTTGCACGGTTCATGATCTCCATCACCCCCAGCACGGGCACCGGGATGAGCTCAGGGCAAAGGGAGGGGGCTGCAGGGTGTCCGCACCCAGGGAGATTTCTGCCTTTGGGGTGGGGGGACGACGTGGTAACGGGGTGAAAGCATTTGCTCAGGGGCTGGGCTAGTGAGTTTGCTGCAAGTTTCCCGGTTTTTTAGGGCCAAAGCATCATTTTGCTCAGCAAAACCAGAGTATGTGGTCCTTGCACAAGGCTCTGGTTGAGATGGGTTGTAGCGGGGCTCTGGGCGGGATGCTGGCCTTACACGTGTCTGCAGCGGCGTGGGGATGTCCCAGCAGCCGTGGGCACCCCAGGCCCTTGGCACTGGGTTTCCATGTCCTAGAGACATCACACGAGAACCTCTTTGACTATTTAGTCCGGCCATAGACTGAGAACTACAAGCGGGATCTTTATCAAAGGACTTTTATAAGAGAAAATGCAAAAGCAGAACAACTGCTTTATCATCTAAAATGGCACGTGGCTGTTTGAAAGTAGAACAATTTGTTCTTGTGTACAATCACGGAAACTGAACTGGCTGTACATTTTTTGCACTCTTACACTGTTCTCATCGGTTGCTTCATATTCATATTAATGACAATTAATTATCATTTTATCCTGATATAACTAAGTTGACTGAAATAGAGTCACACAAGGGATTAATTTGGTCCAGTATAGTTTTCCATCATTGCATTTCTTGCCTGTGTTTTTTCAAAGCATTATTATAATAAATTAATCTGAAAATTGTTAATTGTTCAATTGTTAATTGAAAAGTTAATCATATCCTCCAGATTCTCCAAACATAAACCCTCTGGTTCTTCTCAGCAAATATTTACAGCCCAGGACTTGGGCAGTAACTGAGTATGCAGCAGTCAGAACTGTACTGAAATTAGAGGACAGTAGCAATTTTTAAAACCAAACACAGTATTTACAAAGTATGTTGCACACAATGGACAATATTGTAAAAGAAAAATATAATACATGTGTACAATAAGGTGAAAACAAATACATTTTCATTTTTTATTTTGGTGACTGGTATACAAGGTTCTAAAAAGGATTTTTTTTTCTTTGTGAAGAATGCACTACAGATTTACAATATTATATTCTGCTGTATACATTTGCTAACAAAAAATACCACTACTGTATCCACACCAGTGACAAATCTGCCAGAAAGTGACTAGTTGATATGCCTTTTTATTACTGCAGCTGCCTTGTTTTTTCTAGTCAAAATAAAAGAAAATCACAGGATCCTTAAAATAATAGCTGACAGCAGGTAGTTACTGAGAAATGCATGTCCCCGGCTCTTAACTTTGTAGCATCCATCCAGATGGCAGATTAGAGGCTGGGATCTGCAGGTTGGTGACAAATACATGGGTAATAGCATTCAGCTTGCCTAACTGTAAAAGTGAATTCACTATTCCTCTTTGATTGTAGACCTGACATGTCAGATGAGAGGAGGCTCTGGAAGAAGCTGCCAAAGCAATAGCACAAATAAATGCCAGACACAAGAGCCGCTTGATGTAGGATTACAAACACTGTACCTATCATCAATTCAAATTTAGCTGATATGTAAAGTCAGCGGTGGTGTTACATCAGATGAGCAGCACAAATGCAGAGGCTGACGGGTACCTGGGTACGGTTACACGACTCGGGTGGCCCCTAATGACTTCTCCCCGCGACACAGCATCCGTGATTGGTTTTGCCACGAGAAAGCAACGCTCCTGGAATTGCACTCGCAACATATGGCACGCGGGGCGCGTAGCAGTCGCCGCCTAATTTGTCCCTCTGCCCTTCCCTATGCCATGTTATCAATCACTTGACTTTTGAACAGCCCTGATCTATCTACCTCCCTCTCGCTCTTTTTATTTTATTTTTTTTATTCCCCCCTCCCCCCCCCTTTCTTTCTTTTCCTGAGAAGCACAAAACTGAACTCGGGAAAGAGGTGGTGTGAGCTCTGCGCTAATCTCTTAATGCTGACTTTGCATGGGGAAAGTCTTCCAGCAGCTCAATTACTCCAGCCAATAATTAGCACTGCACACCAGCTGAGGGTCTCTGGGCTGAGCCTTGCCCTCTACATTAGTTACAGGGCAGAAATCACATGTTGGGGGAGTTTGGCACTGTCATTGCATGGAAGCGATCCTGCTAGGAACAGAAACGATGGCTTCTAGGGCTTCCCGCAGTCTCAGTGTCACTGAAGCCCAGGACCCTCGTCCTTTCATTGCTGGTGTTGGAAAGAAGGTGCTGAAAAAGGCAGGCAAAGCTCCTGTACTCTGCGGCGGGAGGAACTTTATCCCCATATTCCTATTCCATCTCTTTTGCATGTAACATACTGCCCTTTTATCAATATAAAAATACAGTGTCTCTTCTTCGCAATCTTAACATGTCTTGTTTTTTTTCAGTGAAGACACTATTGGTGGTGTTTGGAAAGATGCGGGTGGAGAAAGTCTTTACCTTATAATTAACTACAGCTCAGGGCTTCATGTTCATAGTTGCCTTCAGACTCCAGCCTGCTCTTTCTTCGCTAGGAATAAAGCACTATCATTGAAGCTAGCTTTCTAAAAAGTAAAGGTTATGTAAATCTCAGGAAATCTCACTTTATATATGGATTTGTTCAACAGGTATGTGTAAGATAACATGAAAAAGCATATGGCAGGTAAGAAAACCCTGTTTAAATAGGACAAATAAGTATACGTGCATATTGTTTTTTGTTTCTAAAATGTCTATTTGGGACCTGTATTTTGGCTTGACTTGCAACAGCCATTCTTCTTGTACAGATCCTTTATACTCTGCTTTTGCTCGTTTGTCACTATTTTATTATTTATACGACAAATTCTATTGAAAAGCTAAATGCAAGAAAGACAATGAAAGCATAGTGTAAAATTGCTGACTAATATTTTCCAAAAATCAAGTCCCAACAACCCGGTCTTGGAGGGATAAGCTGGGCAGACCGTGTGGCTAGCACTTACATCTCCAAAGCAGTAATCCTCTTGCTAGCTCCTTTCTCTAGCAGGACTTCAGTTCTGCCAGCCTGTCTTCCCAGGGTGCAAGGGTCTCAGTGCTGATGGCTAAATCGTACTTTACATTGCACAGGTTTAGTGTTGAATTCTGGCTTAGTTCAGGGGATTTAAAACAGTGTAAGCAGAAGCAGAATTTGGCCTAACTCTGTAATCTTTGCTCAAAATTAAAGCTCAAAGAGATGAGAAGGAGCTTTTCCTTTTTTTTGTATTAAACTCTTATCTTCCCAATCTGAATAAGCTTTTCTAGATCAAGCATACCTGCATTTTCATCCAGGTGCCTATCAAATTGCTCTGTGTCACTGCAGTGAAAACCAAGGATTAATCTATTTAGATCAACAAATTGAAAAGTAATATGAGGAAGTCAAAATCTGAATTTTTTTTTTGAGAATACAGGTGACTAATGAGATTATCTCTAAGTTTCTTATATTGATCAAGTTTAATGTTTCACTTAGTTTGCCCCTATATTTAAAATCTGTCAGCTCTCCCTTCTTGAGGAGCCGTATGTCAGCAGCACTGGTCTTACAGCACTCACCCATCTCCCCTCAGTACCCACAAAAAGTTTCTTCACTGGAGATCTGCTTTTCGCATACCTGATTTATTGCCCACAACTCTCAATGTTATTGCATCGTTTTTTCTGAAATGATACTGACGCTCAAATAATTTTGTTTACCAGCTAGTCATCTAATCATTGCTTTACATAATCATATTTCTATTAAGTAGATAGGAACAATTAACTTTGTTTTAAGTGTAGTTATTTGAAATACAGTAGTGGTAATATCTGCCAGAAGCAAATAAACATATTAGCAGGAAATGCTTAAATGATCTGGATAACCCTATGAGCCAGCATAGCAGGTGGTAATATCCTGTTTTTAAATTACATTTCAGCAAGTGAACATAATAAATCCTCTTGTGTTATATATTTCGCTGGTAGCAACTTATACTCACATTATTCTATTTGACCTCATTACTGCTAATCATTATCACATTTTTAATAGCTGCCACAGTGAGTGAAACAGTTAATACAGTATTTCTTGCCGAAAGAGAGCCTGTCAGGTTATTGATGACAAATTAAAATTAATAAAGAAGATCTGTGTTGAATTTGAGGGAATGGAATAACTGCGAGCATCCAGATGATTGGAAAGGCCTCTGGGGTACTCTGTGAAGAGTAATGTTTTTGGTGTACGTGTATTGTCTTGAAAGGAACGCTAAAACTGCCAAATCTCTGCTTTTGCCTGGAAGACTTCCTGAAATAGGAGCTGTATTCTTTTGGCCCTCATCACATGTAATTTATCCCTGGGAGAGTTATTTCCCGCTCCGTACACCTCCGCTCGGTGCTGTAATAACAGCCAGTTGCTGGGGCTCCGCGCTTTTATTTACCTCGCTGAGGATCTTTACAAGAACCATCACCAGCAGGTCCGGATGAGGCAGTAAATAAGTAAAAGTCCAATACTGAATTCCTGCCCTGGCTCTTTGCTGAAAATTGAGCCTATTGCTATTTATTTAAAACTTTCCGGGGCTGTACAAACCTCCTCGCAGCGGCGGCAAAGCATCGCTACCCAGTGTCCAGGCGTCTCCCCTTGCCGCAGAGCCGACGGCGGGTACTGGGCGCTAACTAACTGGCTTTATGAAAAATTAATGCATTTACATATCCTCCAAACGCTCCTGCCCGTGTTTAAAGAGCGGTGTTTATTAGAGGTGAGGGCTCCGCAGGGATGGGGCGGCTGCGTGGCGGGAGCCGTTCCCCGTCGGGGAGGGCAGTTCAAGGCCATCCCGAGGTCCTGAATTAATTGAACGTCGCGGTATTAGCTCAGTCCTTAGCAGACAGTAGTCCACACCGCAGAATCACCAGACATAATTTTGACTGTGCCCAGGAGGCATACCAGGGAGACTGAATTATCTCTTACCAAAAGAGAAAGTAGTCCTTTGAGGTCAACGGTGGAGGTCGTTGGTGGGTCAGCGCAGAGAAACGCCAACACGAGATCTGCCCTAAAAAAGACAAAAATAATGGTCCAATTACCACGTGTAAGCAAGTCATGTAGAATTTCTTCACACAAAGGGGTTTTTTTTGGAATAGAGAAGGAGCCAGCAGCCGGTAACAGAAGTATCGTTGCAGGATGATACTCGCATGAATTTTTGGAAAGGAAAATAGAAGGTGCCGCCGTTAATTGCTTGGGAGCCGTTAAGCTGCAAAACTCCTAGGTAGCATTCAGCAGATTCACCTGTATTTTCTCAGAGTATGAAACAAAGCTCCGCTGGATCATATGCTCTTCTGATCTGTGATATTAGTATGCTTTGTGTACAGAAAGATGATGTCTTTTCTTTAAAAGCATCACGTAAATAAGGAGTGGCCAAAAAAAAAGGTTGTTTCTTTTTGGAGTTATTTAGAACTAGCCGTTTGGAGGTGAGAAAAAGTGGCTTTATGGGCTTTTGAGTTGTAGAAAACTGGAGCAAATTCGAGAGCTATGAACTCTGTCCGAAGGTTCAACCACAGCAACCCCTTCCCCTGCCGCCGGCCCGACACACATGCTCCTTGTTGTGTCCTGATGCTCAGTGAACGGCCGTGCAATTAAAAGATGTCAGGCGTTTAGACCGCCGTCTGCACCTAGAAATGCGTCTTTTCCCACAGGATTAAAGGGTGCTGAGAGCCTCAGCGCTGAAGGTAAAAGTTTGTGCAGTTCGCATGGTTGACAAATACCACTCAAATTGCTCTGCCAGTGAAATTTGAAATAAAAATATAGAAAATGAGGAGTTAATTCAATTAAACGTTTTCCCACCCACATTTTACCTTTCCTCACCGCTCAAGGGAATAATTCATAGAATGTATATCACCAGCAGACTTATTTTTACCATTATTTTTAACTTAATGAGTATACCTTACACATCAGAGAGAAAGTACAAAGGTTAAATTTTACATTAAGAGCACATTGCAACATGGTATGCAAATATTCCTATGCAAATCTAAAGCCACCGGAAGATAAATGTGTTATATTTTTAACCAGTTAACTATGACTGTGAAGTATGGTGCAAGATATTCAGTAGTTTCATTTTATATCTTTCTTGTAAATAATGCATAAACTATGTAGATGTTGTCAAAATATGATGAAGCTATTAGCTTTATAGTTTTCATAGTTAAGAATGTGTTCAGCATGTAGCTCATAATAACTCATTTCTAAACGCAGACACCATTATAAAATATTTCTTGTTCAAGTGAATGTTATCATGTGACATAATGATTTTGCTTAAAACCAAGTTAAATGAGGAGTAAAATTAAACAATATTGCATGAATTGTGTTTGACTAATTTTGTGTCACATTATATTAGCCAAGCTTTCAAAATATGTGTTAATGACAAATAGTGTAAGCCCCTAACATACTTTATATGTCTGTAAAATCACCCTTAAGTCATTAGCTTTTAAAGGTTCATTTTGTTTGCAGTTTTTGTAGCCACTGGCTTTTTAGTGATTACTTTTGTCTATGAAACTAGACATGATTAAAAAAGAGATATTTTACATAAGTCTTTGGGACTTATTGCCATAATATGGGGGCATACTGTGTGCATTAAAACAATGTCTAATAATTGATGAGCTCTACAGTTTTGAGGTAAACATAGTTAAGGGTGAATTTTAATGCTTACTTTGTATTTACATAAGAACCACACTGAGCTTTTATTCAACAGTTTGTTTCTACGTCTGGATTTATCTGTTGCCTGCTACAAAAATCTTTCATACTAAATGCAATGAAAGTCTTACAGATCTCCGGGTTTAATTCAAAAATGCCCAAATTTGCTTCAATAAGATAACTGCCTCCTTTTAGTGTGCCATCAGTGCTACCAGAGTTTGGCAGTGGGGACTTGCAGCCTTCACAGTATGTGTGGAAAGGCTTCTTCGGACTTACTGTCCGCGGGGCAAGGCTATATATAACAGGGTCATGGTGCTAAAACAGAGCAGGGTAAAAAGCTGCACCAGTTTCTTTTCCGGATGAGCGTTAGGGCTTATCCAAGCCTGCACACCCAGATGGACAGCTCGGGTCTCTATTTAGTCATTTTCCTGAAATTGTCTGTTATTTTTTCCCCTCTCCTTCTGTGTCTCACTTGAAATAGAGAGGAAAGGTGGGTGTCCAGCCGAGCTCTGTGTCTCATCGCGGGGATTTCAGAGAGGTGTCTGCCCCATCACCGGTCACTCAGAAACACAGAGTCGTCTTTCCACGTGAGACCAGGGCCAGGAAGTTATGATACCAGCTCTTGAGTCTTTCTTCAGAGGGAAAAAAAAAGACTTTTTATGTGGTGATCTCTTCCTAGATATGTTTAGCTATTAAAAAGAAGAAAAAAATCCCCTCCCAATGGGCTAGGGTGATGCTCAGTAATGCCAAATGGCTAGGTGGGAGGTAAGGGCAGGATACCAAGGGGGGTGGGAAGGTGCAGAGGGAAGGCAATGTGGTGTTTTTTTTTAGTGTTTCAACGCTCAACTTCTTTGATAAAATCTTCATTCTGCCCACCCTACCCTTGTGCCTTAGAAAGCTACAGCTTTATCTCAAGAATTTTCCCTCTGGACACTTGTCAGAACAAAGAGTATGGACTTTGCATATCATTTATCCTCTTGTATATAAGGAGCTTGTCACATCTTAATGTTGAACCTCACCAGAGAGCAGACCTCTCGAGCACTCAGCACTCTGCTTTGCATTTGGGTGGGAAAAGTAGATCTGCGGTGCCTCTCCGGCTCCTGCCTGCCTCTCCCGGCTGGTCTGCCCACTCCTGTCATGCAACACATGCTATCGGCTCCATGGCGTGGAAGAGGGGCAATAACAACGTGGGAGAGGTACTGGGCAGGGTCACAGGCGAGAGAAACCCCGGGAAAGACTGGGGTCTTCTGGAAATCACGTCTGAGGTGGCTGAATTCCTTTATTCACTGCTTTCATCAAACTTCTGCTCTGCTTTTGTAGTATGTCCATGAAGTGAAAATTGTTTGTAAGGGCTCGACTTTGGCATCTCAAGAATGGTATTGAACTGGTGCTATTTCTGTGCATCCTTCTTTAAAAAAGAAAAATAACCCAACAAATTGCATCCTGTAAATGCCCTGATATATTGTTGGGGTTTGAACCCAAAGCTTTGAGAATAATGACTTGGCCTTCCTTTGCTGTGAAAGAGCGTATATTGTCACCTGAGGGAGGCCTCCTGGCACCTGGTGATAGGGAGGATGTGGCTTACGTGTTTGGGTCCTGGCTGAGGAGGGAGGGCAGCAGCTCACACAGCTGAGCCCGGACCAGCTCCTGAGGCTCTGCTAGGTCCTGATCACTCACCTGGGGTTGAGGTCCCAGTCTGCCATCCCGGTTGCCCAGGAGCTGGGTGAAGAGGTGGGATGTTAACAGCTCACTACTCTTTGAGTTTCTAAAAATAAAGATCAGAACGAAGACCTCTTACAGGGGAAGGTATTAACCAATCCTGACACAGTGATCACTGAGGAAAGGAGAACCTCTCAGACATTAGGGCTATCAGAACCCCTAGTTTAAGTTAGTTCTTTACCCATGTGACCGCTTTCATGCATTGCACATGGCTACTTAAATTCTTTGCATGCCAAAACATTTAATAAGAGCTGTGGGACCAGGGCTTTTCTCAGGTACTGAATTTATGACATGTGTGAATGGCTGAGCCTTGGCTTCCGCTTCAGGGAAAATGGTGGCAATGTTTTCCTCTTGCCTGTGTGATGCTCTTCACATATGCAAAGGTTGCCAATGTATATACTCCACTGTTCTGTGTTAATGGTAGGTGATGGGAGTGTATCTGTGGGACAGAAGAAATATGCAGCTTCTTTAAGATAGAGCAGAACCAGTTGTCAGCTACAGGTTCTGGATGGCAAGAAAACCTGTTACACCGACCCCCAACAGCTGAGGCTTAAATTTTAAATTGTCTTCAAAAATGTTCTTGTGTTTGGGGGAAGTCTCTTTGCGTGTGTGTCTCTGACTCCACAGAGCCAACAGAGTGACATTCTATGCACGGTCTTTCCACAGAGCCAAAGCTGAGCTTGAGTAGACTAAAGGCACTGTGAGTCCCCATCCTCCGGTAACATCTGGACATTTGCCCACTTAAGTTGCTCTGTTTATTTAAGAGGTTCATTTAGGTCCACTCTGAGTATGAATGGATTTGCAAAGACAAAGGTGGAGTGTATTAAACAGAGCAATAAAACTATCATGTTCTGGAGAAGATTGCAAAATCGCATCTCAAAGCAGCCAGCTAGCTACAGTTCTCCAGCACCAGTTCCGGAGTCCCTGGTCAGGTGTATGCAGTGGGCTGCAAAGCAGACTTTGGAGTATGCAGGTGTATCCAATACCTGAGGGTTCAAAACAACTTTGCCTTGAAATTATTTGCTCTTTCAATAGCTTTCTTATGTGTTTTGCTGCTGTTATTCATAGAAGGGGAAGACAAGAGAACTGCACTAAAATGTCAAAGAAAAGCAAATGTTCTCCATCAGGTATCTAGTCTTACTGGATTCGAGCTGGACTGGTGTATCTTTAAGGCACGGATGGCCAATTTGGAACAGCCTGGTTTAGGCACATGTCTTCAGATATATACCCCAAACCCTAACTGCAGCAAGGAGAGGTGGTTTCATTCCCAAAAGCCCAAAGTGTGATTTGGCAGGGTGCTCCAATGAATAAAGCAGTGGGCTTGTGCTCCGGAGGTCCAGTTTCATTATCACCGTCGAATGATACAGGGTAAGTCACCTACAATCTGTATCTCATTTTCCCATTGAGAAAATGGATCTATAAGATGCTGTAAGACTTGATGTTTGCATGTCCTATGGGAAAATTAAAGGGAACTATTACTGGCTTTAATGTGGGGGAGTATGATATCTATCTTGAATTTAGAATTGCTAAAATAAAATAGATAAAGTAAATTAAATTGAAATAGTAGAACATAAACGTCCTCTATTCAAAAGACACAATAGTCCAATACTACAAACTCAAATAATCCCTAGAAGAATTCTTGGGAATATACATCTGCGGTAAAGTTGGCATCAGTGTTTTTGAAGGATTAGAGCCAAATTCAATTGCTCTTCTGCACAGGAACATACCACCATTGCCAGGTGGAGGTATGGGTCTTGAGCATTCGCAAAGACAGCTTTGGGAAGCGGGATCTGGTGGGTTGTACACCAGTTCCAGCAGGGACTGGTAGAATAACCATCTGAACAAGGCAAGGACCAGACAATGTAGTTTTATTTATAGTTGCAGATTTTTTTAACCAGGTAAAATACATTCTGAATATTGGGATTTTTTTGAAAGGATATGCAAGATCATCATGATTCCTTCATTTGGCTAATTTTCAGGTTTCACTTAGAAGTTTAGTGGGCTTTCTGACAACTTTCAGAAAAGAAAGGCTGTCAGCTAGGATGTTGAACACCGGAATGGTTGGAGATAGTGCTGATCATATCAGCTGATACTCTGCTGACTCCCGTTTAATACTCTGGGTTCAATCTATCATGATGCAACCATGGGTCTGCCACAGTATTACGCAGAGTTGATTGAACTGGTGATTTCCATAGCTGTTTCTGGAAGATCAGTAGAAGAAAAACAAAGCAGGTGAAACGGATAGCTAGCAGTGAAGCTGTTTAAATATTTATAAACCAGTTAGCTAAGATTCAGAATCCATTTAACATATCCAAATTTGATACATTATGATGAATAATTGCTCTTCCGTAATACCATTTATTTATTTATTTATTTGTTCTTTAAAATTGTATTACCACTTTCCTTATGACTTGAAGAAAGATTTTGAAACTAATATATTGTCCTTGGATCAAACTCTGAATGATCATAAAATGTCAATCTGGAATAATGCCATTTTTATGAAAAGAGTTGTTGATTTACTTTGCTGTGTTGAGAACAGAACTTGGTCAAGAAAAGAAAAGAAGCTTTTATTTGCCCCAAAGAGTTTGTTTCAAGGAAAAAAAAATAGTATTTTTTTTCCAGACTGGAAAATCACAGTATTGTAACAACAGAAAAATTCCATAAATGAATGTAGAAATAGCTTTCAAAATTAAAATAAAAACCGTTTCTTTTTTAGAATGTAAGAGTTTCATCTGAAGGAAAATATTTAATGTTTTAAATTCAACAGTGTTCCCCAGACCCTCTAGTACAGCCCAGTGTATGCTTAGAAAGAGCTACTTCATCTATTTAATTAAGAGAAACTACTATCAAAGCAGATTTCGCATTTAAAATTCGTGTTTAAACTTCTCACAGATTAAGTGAGCTTAAACAGTTGCTATTCCTGACTTTAACAGCATTATAAAATACATTAGAGATTGAGAGGATAAAATTCTGCCATGTTAGGTTATAACCTAACTGCTATTTGCAGTTGTAAGGACTACTAATGGCGCAGGGACAAGATTTATTATAGTAAAGACATCCTGCTTAACATTACCCTTGTCATTCCATTAATAATGACTGCTTATGAGCCATCTCGTTGGCATCTTTGTTGTCCTGAAAACTTAAAACTCGCAGCACAATTCTTTACGATGTGCTACATTGCCCCCTCTGGGTATTCCTGACCATTATCCCATTTGGTTATATTCAAAACTGCTGCCTCCTGAGAGAGCATTAGGGCCGACCTTTAACCCTGCAATATTCTTGGTTCAAATGGCGTAATAACATGTAGTGAATATTTACAAGCATACTTATACTATAATAGAGTACTGCTGTGAACATTAGCACATATTTTCTGCTCAATCAGGCTTTGATGTAGAGCTTGGCTTGTACCCTGGAGAAAATGCAGTCCCCAATAAGCTGTGCTAGTGAAACACCCTTGAACCTAAACAGCTTACACAACGTAAACTGCCGCGATGCAGATTAGCAGGCAAACATATACATTTGCAACGCTGCCGGTCCCAGCAGCGTGCTGCCGTGCCGCATAATGTCTGCGAGAGTCTCCTCGCCAGAGGAATGCATAGAGGCAAGCACGACCCCTTGTGCAGTCCCTGGGATTTTAGTGGCGTGGTGAGAGGGATCGAGAAAAGGTGATCTTATCCAGGAAGAGAAAATTAAAAGCGATAAGCCATAATGGCAGCGTTTCCCCTTTCCCCGTCTGCTTTCTGAGCGGCTGTGGGGGCAACCGCACGTCACGCCGCTGACTTTCTGCTTCCCTCTCCATCCCTGCCAGTGACATCCTTACGTGGCTCTCCCTTTCCTTGCCATCATCCCAGGCACCCGCCATGTGTTTTCTGAGACGACATTGAAGATCCCTGGCAGCTGTGCTTGCTTCCAGAGCGCTCCCTTGAAGCACTGCCTCTCCCTGCACGTCCTGCTCCGGTAGCGCTGGCCGTGCTGGGGTGGGATGCTTCATGGGAATTACTCTGCTCTTGACCCAACCCTTCCCATCTTCTCTTCCCCCTCACCCCCCGCGAAGTGACAGAGATTACAACCTGAAGTGGCAGTGCTTAAAACCTTATGGAAAGTGGTGGCAGATGATAATTTCACAGGTACCGTGGGAACTGGACCTCAGGGCTCTTTTAGGTTTATAGGTGAACATCTCCACTCCTCTCAATGGGGGAGAGTTTTGTCTTCCACGTGGCTTCACATACTCTTATCCTCCGTCTGCAGTTAGCATCCTTCCCTACCCCGCTGCTGTCCTGCCCTGACGACTGCGGAGCCATCCTCTCCAGCCCAGCTGTACTTTCCCCACCAACCCAAAATATCCCTGAAGTCGTCTTCCTGGCCACCTCTGCCCCGGCCAGCCACTCGCTCCCCTCACTCTCCAGTTTTACCCGCTCTGCCCTGCTCCCCGTCAGCCGTCAGCACACCCCTTCGCTTTACCCTCCCTTGCTGAATGGAAACCGGTGGGTGTCCGTAGGTGCTCGCTGCCCCGAACCGTCAGGATTTCCAAAGTGATCACTTTGGCACAATACACAGGTGAAATTTAGGGTATGGAAAAGGTCCATCTCAGCCAGGTTAATGGCTTTAATATTCATTTGGGTGTAGATTTTTCTAAGTTTGTTCCCCTTGATCACAGTTTCCTCCTTCCTTTAGAAGAAGGCGATTATTCCTTATTTGCTATTAAATCCTCTTTTGCTGGGCTTCGCTCTCTGTTGCCTGTTTCTGTAAAGTGCCCAGTGAAAGAGTGGAGATCTTATTGATCCTGCACCCAGACCTGCTTGTGCAAGTTTTCTGATTTTCAGGCCTTGGAGGAGAAAGGGTCACTTCTTAGTTTTGTTGGTTTATGAGTGTGTAGTTAATCTGCTTAGATAAGAGTCCAGCACAGAGGTAACACGAGCTTTTGAAAGGAGTCCAAAAAACTTTGACTTGGCAATATCTATCTTCAGCCAAGGATAGAATAAACCTTCCTTATTTTCTTGGTGTAACTTATAAACCTGTTACAGTTTTTGCATTAAAATCTTCCTATACAAAGGCGATGTCCATTTTTGATATTTTATTCATAAGATCCCTCAAGGTGTCATTGAAATTCTTGCAGTCTTTCATCAGTGTGATCCACTCTTGGAAAGTACACCTGCACAATAGATGAAATGGTTGTCCTCAGAGAATAATGGCAGCCATCCTGATATTAATTTGGTTCCAAGTAATTATTAAGTTCATATCTTTCAGTTTGCTGGGTAACTTTTACTTCCTTTTGACTTTTTTTTTTTTTTTTTTCTAAATATAGTTAGCAGGGCTTGTTAGTGCTGCTCCAGACCCCCTGTACAGACTGGTCCTCTTCGCTGGGGCTTCAGTTCAGGTTGGTACCTTTAACCATGACAGACTGCTCTACAGCTATCTGTCTTGTCCTGAAATTACTAATATTTGGTGTGCAGAGATCAATAACATGCCACACAGAAATTCATACCTGGTAGGTCTAGTTAATGCTCTAAGAAAATAAGACACCTTAGATCAATTGTATGCTGGTGTTGCTCTATCGATTACACCCCTGTGTATGCGAGTGGAGAATTGGGTCCAGGTCTGCGGTATCCTTTCTCCAGACCATTTAGATTTTTTTTCTAAAATAATATTGAAAAACAGAGTTGGCATAGGGTGACAAATCTAGCTCGCAATACGAACAGCACTGAGTGGCACCTCTGCTGGGGACAAATCCCTCGCTCTGTCCTGCAGAGCTGCGCGAGCAAACTGTTGCTCCAGCAAGGCGCAGTCCTCGCGATGGGGGAGGAACAGCTCAGAACCTCAGAAGTTCATCTTGAGAAGCTGTTTCAGTGATTAATATCTTCAAAACTTACTATGATACATCTGCATTTTAGTGCTCATTAGAGGAGAGGCACTCCTCAGGCAGGGCACCTCCATGCCGTCAGCACTTGATGTATATTGTCGTCATATTTGGATAATTGTATGCAAATATGTATATTCAATGTGTATATATATGCATATCTGTATATTAAGAAAACGTAATAAGCCATGAAATGGCAAGACCAGCAGTATTTCTAGACATAAATTCTCAACCCCCTTTTTAAGGATGCTGTCACGCAACGGGAGGACCTCAGTGCATCCCAAGGGACTCCTTCAGTGCCAGCAAACAACGTGAGCCTTTTGAAGAGTTGAAAAAGTCCTTGAACCCAATTAAAGCCTCGCACCGCACGGCCTGATGGGCATGGAGGAATGCAAAGCCCGCGCCTGGGGAGGATCAGCCCCGGCAGCGTGTGTTGGTGTCTCACCGAGTTAGCATGTCCTCTTGCACGCCTGTGCAAGATACTTGTTTTAATGTCTCTGCCAGTGACGGTTAAGAGAGAAGAGCTGTGTCTCTGCTTGGACGCATACAGTTTAAACAAATGTGATTTGAAAAACGATTTTAAATTTTTTTTATTATTTGGGAAAACTTGCCTATGAGTATTGCTGCACTGCGGGGTTCTGGGCAGAAGAGGAGCCCAGCAGCTTTCTTCAAATTATTAGGGGTTTCTCCTTCTTTTCCCTGGCTGTTGCCAACCAATTTGTATTTGGAAGGAAGCCTGCAAGAAATTTTGTGTTTTCTTCAATTCTTTCAGTTTATTTCTGTTCACATAGCTCTCCTTTTTCCCCCCATTGGCAGTAAATCCTTAGGCTGAGCCATCCATTTATTACCAGTTGGCAGTTGTTCAGTCTTCCAGTCTACAGTGATCTGTTTTTAGCTGCCAATAGTGCAGCATTAACAAATCTGTTCTGATATTTATCTGTGGCAGTGTCTTTTGTTAAATGAAGAATACAAAGTTTAGAACATACTGTATTGGTATTTTTATTGCATCAGGTAGGGCACTTAAAACTTCCCTCCAATATTTTTCCAGCACAGGATAACATCTCTAGCACTCTGTGCAGCCTATGATGCAGTTTTCTCCTATATATTTTTCAGATGCTGCTTCCTGAAAAAGGAAGGTTTGATGGGAATACTCTTTGTCTTCTTCCTGATGATTTTAACCAAAAATCTCAAGATAATGAAAAACAGTGAATAACTTAGTGATATGAATTTTTTCTATTTTTCTCATGTATAATTATCTGCACTTACACATGGAAAAGTATTTTGGACCCCTGTAGATCCCACCACCTCGGGCTGACAGCCCAGGGCTGTATCAGAGGGACGATTCAGGCCACGAGCCCTTGCAATAACAAAAATAAAAGGCTCCCCTTTTTCTTATTTATTTATTTGTTTGTTTGTTTGTTTGTTCATTTTTTTCTTTTTAACATTTGGAGAATGGTGTGAGTTACAAATTGCATTAACATAAGGAAGCGCTCACTTGATTATTGTGTTTTACACTCTTTTTTGGGAGAATGTCAGTGGGTTTAATTAACCAGCAAGCAGGTGGATTGGATAAAAGATACATTTCACAACACATCTACATCTTTTTCAGTCATCATGTACTTAAATTGCAAATTCTCATGAACTGTAACCCAGTGTCTTATGGCTCTCGATTCTACATTTCCCTACAGATCTTCTATCTTCAGTCGTGTCAGGGCTGGAGGATGTGACTGTTAGTAAAAGGTATAGCTATATTAAACCGCAGAACCCCCACTACATTCAAAAGATGTTAAGGGCCTGATTTAAGACCACCAAGACAGAGAACTGAGGAAGAACCTCTGTAGATGCTGCAGTCCCGCGTGCGTGCCGATGCTGCATCCCACCTTTGGTCCAGCGCGCAGCATTTGCATGCGCACCTCGGGGCGATGCGATGCGGGTGACGAATCACTAGAAATTCGTCTGTCATGCTAACTATGAGGCTTTCTGCTACAACTCGCCTCTTGTTAGGCAAGGTCTGAGCAGGCACAATGTTTGCAAAGGTGCTCGGCGGGAGTTACCGTGGGATGCACGCCAAAGTTTATCAACCAACCAAAACCTCGTTCTCCTCCTTTCTCCCCATGACTGCTCCTGCATAAATCTGCCCAAATTCAAATTAATGACAGAAAGGCCATTTTTTTTTTTTGCCAAATTTCAAACCCTACTTTCCACTCTGGAAACTTCAGTGAAGAGCTTCAGCATCCTCCCGGTTCGGCGGTGGCTGGTGCTGGGCCATGGCAGAGGGAGCCCGGCGGTGATGTTTTGCCCACCCGCCGCTGGTTCCTGGCAAGGAGGGAGAAGTCCTGATTGGAAACTCCACTGATGCAAAATGCAAAACGTCCAATAAATTCAGCCTGTCAAAGGCATCGTCCAGAAAGGAGTTTTTTCAGTCTGAGATGAGGTTTGGCAAATTTATAAGCATCTGGGAATGGTGTTGTAGATGAGGGAATTTAAGTCACTGTTAACATCAGTCTGTAATATACTATGACTTTACATGCATAATTTTAATTTCCAGAAATAGGCTTTGATGCCAAGTACTTTATAGTCAGTGGAATGACTTCCAACAAACTTGAGTAAGTTTGATATCAGTCCTGCAATGACAAAACCCAGACTGAACATGTTTTCTTGCACTTAAAATTAAAGATAACTTCTTTTTGACTTTTCAGCACTCTTTTTCTTCCTTCCCTAGTGGTTTTTTTTTTCTTCTTTTTTTTGACATGGCCATAAAAAAATACATTTTCTCAAAATCCTGTGTTTAAAAACATGGAAAGCACAAGCCTCGAACCCTTTCGCTGGAGGATGTGTTTCACTTAGGATGTCGTGTGGGCACCTTTCCCTCTTGGGGTTTTCCTCTTGCCAATTGTGCTAATATTTGTGAGAGGTTGTTGCTATGGCACAGACCTTTCTGAGGATTTAATCATCTGTATTACTTTGCATTAAAAAGTTTTACTAATCTCCTGCTTAAAATTGCTTTTAAAAATTTTTTGGAGCAAGGCTCTTAATTTCGTACTCTGTTCCCATAGGTGATTTTTTTTTTTTTTCAAGATTCACAGAATCGCGGTGAGGTAACAGTATTTCTTCTTTATCTTGGGAGCGTCATGGCTGGTGATACTTTGCTAAATATACTGGTTTTTAAGGCTGTTGGCTCTGAAATCCCTGGGGGGCAGGGCTGAGCAGGGATCCTGGCAGCGGGGCCGCGGGATGCACGGGTGCCTCCGCACAGCCCCAGTAACAGCTTGGCTTCTGCATCTTGAAGATTTTGGGGCAGCACCCGAGCCTTGGGCTCGGGGCACGGCTCCTGGGTATCAGTAATGGGGTTGCTTTGCCCTGGGCCCTTTGGAGGTGTGTGCTTGAGTGCGGGATGGGATCCGGTCCTTTCACCTCTAATGGATTCAGGCTTAGTTAAGGGTTTTTTTCTTTTTTTTTCCCTGATGCCTTTTTTCTTCAGGAATGTAACTGTTTATAATCAGTTTAATGCAGATGAAACCATTACTTCTTCACTCTTCAGAAACTCTTTATGCTTCTTAATTAAAGCCTTTGTCTGAACACAAAATAATTAATACATAAAATGAAACACAGGGAAAGAATCGACTGTGAAACTAGTCACTCAGTTGTATATTTAAACAATATTTAATCATTAGAGTAACACAGTGCTCGCACTTTTGGAAAGAAAACAAGCCTTATACTTCATGTTTATTTAACACTTTGACTAGTTCATTCTTGGAGGTATGAAATGAGGCTTATAGAGTGCCAGAGCAGTAAATCATATGTTCTGAAAATTACTGGGTCTTAAACAGTAGTGTCATTTTAAACCTAAACAGTTCAGTGGTGCACCAGCATATAAAACTGACCTCTTATAACAACATCTACTGTTTACACTGAAAGGCAAGTAAAGGAAATAAAAACAAGGCATAAAATATAGTGTAGTAAGGATGTCATTTACTTGTGTTTCTGCCTCTATTCTGGATACTGATGGGTATGATAACTTTCATACAGCTAATGCATTAAAGACAGCAGATGCAAAAAATGCCATGGATATGCATATTTGTGCATATACCAACTGTGGGTAGACAAGAACTTGGACAGCATCTGACACCCAAGCACTTTCCATCAGTATTTGCTCAGTTTTTAAAACACATTTGTTTTGGCAACACGCTTGCCCACTTTATAATACCTTTTTTTTTTAAAACCAGTGTTCTAATGAAAGAGTTTATTGTCAGGAATATTTGTTGGAAAAACAACAAATTCAAAGCAAATATTCAGTTTCTTTTGTGGAGAGTGAATGCTGAATGTTTGGATTTGTAGGTGTGATTAGCTTATGCTTTGCTTACAAGCACAAAGACACTGGTTCACGATAGGTTGTGTATAGGTTTTCATAACCGGCTATGTACTTGGCTTCTGAGAACAGAACAACCACAGAGTTTGGCTCAAAAGCAATAATTTTTGTCAAAATTGTTCACTGACATTATTTACCAAGTCATACTTCAGTGAGGAGTGGGCAGACAAGTTTTTGTGTAGCACGTAGGTGAATATTTGCAGCGAAAACCTGGAGACTCCCCTCACCCTGAAACACCGGTCGTCTCCCCGCTTTGGTGATACAATGCATTTAAAATCGCTTCTCCGAGTCTGGCCCGCTTCACTACTGATACAGGTTGATTACCCGGTCTCAAAGGAGTTTGCAGTGTTGTTCATTCTCCTAATTGGATAAACGCTGGCTTATAGAGGTAAAAAAGCAAAAGCACCTTCCCGACTGCCAGCCAGCCCTCGCCCTGCCCACGGGCCACGCTGCCCACGGATGCCCCTCCGGCCAGTCTGGCTTGTGGCTCCTTGATGGGTGCTGGTGGGCAGAAATGCTCCGCTACTTCTGTTCCCAACACATTTATGTGTAAGAGCTATAGGGTTTTTTTGGTTTTGTGGGGTTTTGGTTTGGTTTTGTTGGGTTTTTTTTTAATTTTAGAGGAGGATACATTTCTGGAGTCTTAGGACATATATTATATTGGTCATGTGCAAATGTAATATAGGATGATATTGATATTGCTTTGCAGTTTGATTCTGCGATGCTTCTTAGGTAAAAATCGTATTGGTTTTAAGGCTACAGACTACCAGATTGTCTCAGAAGTTGCTTACCAAAGGTGAAATCTTTGCTAAATGGGACTTGTTCTGAAGTAGAGAAGTCCTCCCTTAAGAACAGGTAATGACATTTATTTCCATGTTAACATCACATTTGTCTTCAGTGCTTCTGCAAGCACATCAAGAGGCTAATGAAGTGATGGGCTTAAATCTGGAGGGCACCTGGAACGTGCTTTTTGTTAGTTTGGACCCTGAATGAATGGAATATTGAAACTCTAATTACGAATATTTTTAAAATGTGGTCCTTCAATTAACTGTATCAGTTGTGTTTGTGAACTATTGAGAACTTGCATTATTAATGAACACACAAAGTTAATATTAGTTTATTTATCATTTGGAATATGACTTTTGAGTTAATCATACAAGTCATGCCACATTCAATTTTGATTAATGCATGAAGTTCATGCAGGCTTTGTTAAACAAATATTTATTATGTGTGATGTATTATGAAGTAATAAAGCACTTTTTCTCCATCTCAGGTCCTATATACAAATGTCTTCCAGTATGTTGAAAACTTTAACATGCAAGCAAACATCCTCTTGTTTATGAGGAAATTGAATAAATCATGAGGGTCCCCTGTGTCATTTTTTTCTCTTTTTTAAATTCAGATATAATCCCCCTTGCATTGAGGTGGTTGCAGTTTGTAATGTCTTGCAAAGTGGTCTGCACACACCATATGGGTTTTCACGTGCAGGTCAGTTTGCAGGACTGCCACCATAATTCATCTCCTTGCTTCCACTTTTACTCAGTTTCAGCGCAGTTGGAGAACAGGGCTACTGTTTAGTGATACACGTGTTGCAGAATTGGAATTACTTGGTGTTTAAATTTCGAACTGAAAAAGGTAAAGTGTTTCTTATCTATGACTTCCTCTGCAGTTAGTGTCAGAAGTCTCAGCTGTCCGTGATGAGGGATGTGCTGACGTGGTCTCGCTGCCTCCAGCCTCCTCTCCCTTGAGTTTGTCCATCCCTTGCCCCATTGTGCTGTGCAGGCATGTCTTAATATGCAACAGCACTTGTGGCCACATTATTGAAAATAATGAAGTATTTCAACAACTTGGTAATGCTGAAATACTGTTTTGTGAAGTCTCATGTTAGTTCGTTCACATGTGTGAGCTTCAGGTTAGTGAATGCAATGGCAGGGTCTTCAAGCAGATCTTTGCCAGTGGATCCTGTTTTGAATGGAAGGAGTATCTTGGTGTGAATAAAAAAAGCTTATGTGCCATTCAGTTTTTATGAAACACAGTATTGTAAGTCACAAGTCTTTAAAAATGAAGAGTGAAATCTGATATTATTAAGAATAGTGAGTACTCTTAATCTGTTTTTTGGTTCTGAAAAGAGTTAAGGACTTAATTTAAACCTTATTAAAAACTGAGACACAGACAAAGTGACTTGTTTCAAGCAGTCTGAGGCTTTAAAAAAACTCCCTGAGTCACAAGACCGAAGGTATAAATCCCATGACTTACAACATAGTTAATGAGTTTCTTTTGAAAGAGGGATATGTTCTTCTGTATGCCAATTCTGCCAAGTTTGTGTTGGGCAAGAGGCCACATCTTAAAATTGTTAGGAGGATTTAAGATTATTTCATTTAGGGGGGGAAATATATATTTTATTTAAAAATATGTAATTATAAGTTTATAATATATAATTTTTGTGTAATTTATTCTACTTTAAATGATGCTCAGCCCCTCCCTCTATATAGAAAAAGCAGGGTCGTGGTTCTGAAGGGCCTGTGGATGATTCAATGATTTTTATTTTTTTTTAATCTTGCCTGTGAAAAATTTCATTATTAAAACCAATTTTTTTTTGATAAATGATCTGTCAACAATACATGAATTTCACTTCTTTTTTCTTTTGGTTTGGTCAGTAAAATAAATACTTACTTAGGCAGCACCTAACTTCGCAAGGGCTCCGGCATACTTCAGTGTTCATTCAATTCAGACATGTCTGCTTTAACTAGTTTCAGTGTAGCTGTTACAATTTTCATCCATAATATATGATCAGTTTGTAAGAATTTCCTCTGCATGTGAGAAACATATTTAATGCTAACATTCTCAAATTGGAGTTAGTTATAAATAATGCACTAATAGATGTGAAAAAGCGGAAATGATTCCTTTGTGTTGTACCTGTGAGGTTGTTAGTGCTTCTTTAAAAAACAAACAAAACCTCTTTTGCATGATATTTATTCCCATCTCTTCCATCAAAGGGGTTACAGGCTTTGTACCTTTTTATGTAAATTAAAAATTTGTAGCCAGTTCTGTGTCAAAAATAAATAGTTGAATGAGCTTGCAGACAACATTTATTTTGTATGTACATTAATGGGCACTTCCATTTTTTCCTGCAGGCTAGAATCCACTTTGAAATTCATGTTTGATAAATTCCCTGGCTTTCCAAGTAATTTAGCTGTCTATAGGGCTGTTGATCCTTTGAGTGTATTGCTGAACCATTGGGACTTATGCACCACATCTGCATATCCAAGTTCAAATATATACTCAAGATGATTGGTTTAAACTTTAAGTTGTTGATCTTATTCCTGATAGATTTGTTAGATTGTCTCCCATTTCATTTCTAAAATCTGTGCCTAATCCATAAATACCCCTTCTTAAATAAGTCTCCAATAAATTCACTGATTGACTTAGTCATTTTGTAAGCACAGAGCTAAATTAATATTCAGCATAGCCTAATAATCTTAAGACACAATGCTCTCTGATATTGTGTATATGGATGAGAATTTGAGCGGGGCACTTACAGATAAGACTGAGTAGAGGTACTACTTTCAAAAGTAGCAATATTTCTTTTGAAAATAATTTTACATCTTCTGAGCATTTAAAAGGGGATCAGGTTTTCACTGGGATATGAAATTAGTGGACAAGGGTTCAATTTATTGGTCTTCCTCAGCTTTCCCAAGTCTTAGGCTAGTTTAGCTTTGCTTTTTCTCTCTTTTTTCCTTTCTCTTTCCGATTTAGGCTCTTAGTTGCTGTTGAAGCATATCAAGGACGATGCAGCAGATGTAACAAAAAAAATTACAGCACTTTGAGAGCTACGGCAAGAAACAGCCATCTGCAAATTCTAGCCAGACTTATTTCAAATATAAACCGTCCCGAACTGCTGTGCAATACCCTCTAGACCAAAGGCACTCCTTTCCTGCCATATGTCCTCCTTCTGCTCTCGGTAGCGTGCGTGTTCTGACCAGGTACGATGTACACCAGCGATGGGCAGGGGGCTGGGGCGTTGGGCAGGCACCGAACAAAGGGAAACGAGGACATTGGCAAAGAGTTGTGTAAACATGGGGTATCCCTTTCAGTTTTCACCTCTCCCCGCTGAGCTTATTTTAAATGTTGTAGCCCCCGCTTTGTAGAAAGAAAGGGGGAATTTAAAAGATCTCCTGTGAATATAAATTAATTCAAAAATCCTTTTGACCATAGCGTCAGTCATTCTGTTATAAAGCTATTTGTCTGGTTTGCTGTTAGCAGGTACAATATGATCTGAAATGTTCTGCAATGTATGAGAATCATCCCAATAATTCCAATTTGGAAGCATTTATTATGTTGTTATAATTTTTAGAGGGTTCAGGTATATTGTCTTTGTTCTGTTTATTAAATTCCTTAACTTGGGAAGACTAGACAGGGGTGCTTTGTTTTGCTAGAGGTGTGTGGTAGGTTAGCAGTGTGGATGTAAGAACCTATTCTGACACTGACGTAGCATGAATTGCAATTACACTTCTTTTCTTGTTTCTGTTCTTTATAAGGAGATTATTCTAATAATGTACCTTGTGTGGTCTTTCAAGGTAAATTCCAATAAGTTCCTTGTCTTAATTAATAAAACCGATCTGACTAGTGGTACCAAGAGTCAAATTTAGAGTCTCTCGGGCCTTTTTGTGATAGAGAGGAAAAGAGATGCAGTGGGGTGACTTTTCTTCGTTGTGTGGTCTTGGGGTTTTGTTGTTGTTTTGTTTTGTTTTGTTTTAATAATATGCGAAAACATATCGATGATTTTAAATTCTTAGCCAGGGTTTAATGAACTGGACTGATTAGCATCAAAAGGATTATGGAAATACATTTTCTAGTTTTGAAAGAAGTGTAGATGGCTCTGCCTCGTCTCATGGAGGCTAATGTTTATACCCTTAAAAGTCTTTTGTATTGTGCTGCCTGTGCTTTTTGCAGGGGAGAAAAATGTGTGTAAGTGCCACAGAAGGGAAAGCGTAAGAGTCCTCAACTCTGAAATTAAATTTTTCATTTTACATAAAATCAAGTTTGCTCAGAAGCAGTACCACAGTGCCATAGTATTTAACGTGATTTACTACTTTGCTCACTTAAATTAACAAATTGAACCATATTTCATAGAGGTAATTAAGCACATCTATAACCTTACTAATGTGACTTTCTCACAGGTGCAGTCCTACTAAAGTCCATCAGCCTAACTTTGTCTTCAGAACTAAGCACATCCAAAGCACTTCACTGAAGCAGATCCTTGCCACCTGTATCTCCTTATTTAGGGCTATGGGCAGTCCTTTCACGTCTACTGCTCTGTTTTGTCTTAACAGTGCCAGTATGTATGTTGATCTGAAATGATTTTTGGAGGAGTTTATGCCAAAAGTGGCTTTATATTGGTGATTAAGCCACCGGTCTCTTTTTGTCAGCAAAATACAGATCCTGCCCAAGAAAAATAGCAGACCCAAGCTTCAGCATCCTCCTGTTCTGAGTCAGTGCTTGGGAATTCACGTGATGTGTTACCAGTGCTTTGTCCTGCTGTTTCCTTCTCTGATTCCTTTCTCTGCTGTGCTTAATCTCCTGAAATATTGGACTCCATGGCTGCCGTGATCTTATTTCTTAGTAAGGAAGAGGTGGCAGATCTTCATGCTCCAGAGAAAGCCCAGCCAAAGCAGAGGGATTTTTCTGGGTTGAAAGTGGAAGAGCCCAGACCTGGTGCTCCTGCGAGAGCACTGTAGGCCTTGAAATCATAGACTCACAGAATGGGTTGGGTTGGAAGGGGCATTTAAAGGTCATCTAGTCCAACCCGCTGCCAAGGGCAGGGACATCTTCAACTAGACCAGATTGCTCAGAGCCCCGTCCAAGCTGACCTTGAATGTTTCCAGGGCTGGGGCATCTACCACCTCTCTGGGCAACCCGTGCCAGAGTTTCACCACCCTCATTGTAAATATTTCTTCCTTCTATCTAGTCTGAATCTACCCTCTTTTAGTTTAAAACCGTTAGCCCTTGTCCTGTCGCTACAGGCCCTACTAAAAAGTCTGTCCCCATCTTTCTTTAAGCCCTCTTTAATTATTTCTGCTTGTTGGCTCTCTTTATTTTTCCAGTGAAAAAGTTTCCTTAGGAGAGTGTGTCAAGAGACTGAGACACACTGACCACTTCTGATTCTTTCTGATATGTGTCTTCTTTGCAGCTACTTAGCACGAAACGTCTTTTGAGTTCGGTTTCCACATCCTTGAGGTGACACAACCATAATAAGAAAACAGAGGTTTATGTTATGTATGTTATGTAGGAGTGTGCGCATTCAGCTTATAAGCCAAGATTTGCACATTTGAAATCCTGCCATGTTCGTCCCTAAAGCAGGTCTGGGCAGATCTGGAGGCAGCCCCAGGCACCGGGCTTGTCTAGCATTTCGTGAGCTCTGCACAGAGTTTGCAGGCATGCCCACAAATTTTGGAAATGCGTGGCAGCTGTCTGCAGATGTGTAGGATACGTGTGGGTTGGATGTGCGTGTGCTTGTGTGCACATCACATGTGAGTGCTGTTTCGGTCCATCTTCAAATACCTCCATGGATTTCCTCCTCGACCCTCCTTGATTATTAACACATTCAACTGGATAGAGAAAACCTCCCCGATTTTTATATCCCTGAAGCCTCCTGGGTTCAGCTGGGGTCACTGATTTAATCCGAGTGGTACTCGTACTTCTTCTGGCTTCTCCCCACTCCACAGAGCAATTCTGGGCACTTTTCTTACATTTCAGACATTTTTCTATTGTTCCTCTTTCCCTGCCTATTCTGAACTTCTTCCCCCTGGGACTTCAGCTGGTTTTTGGTCATTTCTAAGCGATTCTTTTCGGCTCTCTCCATTGCTCCCCCCCCCCCAGTTTTGCAGCACCTCTGTTTCATATGTGCTGCCTGGTGAAGCTTTCTGCTCCCACTAGCCCCCCATTCCTCCCCAGGGTGCCCATTGCGTTTGCTCCCATCCCACCGTTCCCCTTCCCTCCCTCCCTCCTGTGCTGTCGTGGCCAGCCCAGGTTAGCTGTAGTCAATTTTTGTTTCATCTTGTAGTCAGTATTACATAAATAGTGGAAGTTTGTCCTTGCCCTGGGTGATTGATGGGGAGGTATATTTGTACATATCGATTGAGATAAAAAATTAGTAGTTTGCAATAGGAAAGGCAAATTAGTCATCAGAAGGAAGGTGCTTGGAGTATTTTAAGAGTTCCTTGATTAATTCTCATGCTGTGAGTTCTTCTGACAGTAAGTTTTATGTCCTGAGATGTGGGAGGATGAGGCAGTAGTATCGGGTTATTGCAAATTTTACTTTTACTCCTTGCTGATTTATTTTACTGGCTCTCACCGCGATTAGACACAGAGGGCTAAAAATGACTTCATTTTGGGGTGACAACTGCACTTTTCTGTGCTTGAATTAGGAGCCAGGAAGGAGGGTGGAGGTTTTAGCTACAAAATAATTTTCCTTTTGCATGAAAATTAATATTTAAAAGCCAGTGTGTATAAAATCAAAATAGCCTTTATCCATGGTGACCAGTCCATCAGTCGGCTGTTACTTCTAAAGGAGGAAAGAACTAATTCTGTTATGTACTGATCAGTCTGAGAAGTAATATTTTTCCTCTGTTTACTTGACAATTTTCTTCCTAATCACCTCATTGAAAGTAGTTTTTAATAAGCATCATAGGAGGCTGAGAGCTCTCGATCTTCTTCCTAAAATACTTCCCACTTTTCCAAGGATTTTGTGGCATGTATTTTAGTTTTCCTTTATTACAAATTATAATAGAATTCTTTCCAATAAAAATGGACTTATATTTGGCACTTTTAATTTGTCTAAAAATAATTTAGATAGAAATTCCAATTACTTTGAAAGGAACACATTTGCTACCGTACTCTCTCAGCTTGTTTAAAAAGAAGTCTTTGATAATTTGCAAGCATTCTCATGAAAGGCAATTTTACTTAACTTGAATCCAGAAGGAAAAAAGATGCACAGGGGTTTCAATTTTTAAACTGATAACAAAGCACTGTATTTGTGCTGTTACATTTCAGCACAAAGGGGCTGCAAAATAACGTTTTTTATTTAATGGTAGAAAAAAAGATTTAATTGCTCTGAAACACTTATTCTATGTATTATCTCTTTGATTAGAAGACAGTTGTAAATGACTTACTCAATGTAATTGCAAACTCCGGTATGGAAACCAAAAGTAAATTATATGCCTTTGCAGTCAGAGGAACGGTAAGTTTGAACACTTTTAATTGTAAGAGTTTTCTGAAATTAGCAGAGGTGCAATGTTTAGGAATTAGACTTTTCTTGGACCTTTGACTGTTGGTGCCCATCAGACTTGAGTTAGGACAACACTGTTAGCAAAGCGTGCTGTAAACCATGCCGGCACTTCTGCATTTTTCTTAATGCCTGCTAGAAAGGGAATCAACTGTCTCTCATCTGCTAAAATATTTTCAAGCTTTGTGTTGTCGAGTAAATAAGGGCGTAGGGTGTCTCTGCCACCTCCTCCCCACCTCGTGCATTTTTCGTGCCTTACACCAAGCTGGAACTCTGACGATAATGGCTTTCTGCGTCCTGAAGACTATTCCCAGTATTTGCATTGTGAAAACATTCACAATAAATTAGACGTGGGAGATGATTGCTTCATGCTATGGATGCAGCTGGATATTATAATCGTGGTAATTTGCAGATGTCAGAAATATTAATGTTGGTATGAGAAAGAAGGAAAGGATAAGAGCGTATGGGCAGACAGATTACCTGTGAGTGGGAAAAACAGAGGGCCTGGAAACCCTTTATTTATAAGATGGAAACCTCCACCCATGAACTGTTGCCACTAAGGCCAAGCACCGAGAGGGTTTTTTCCATGAGCTGTTTGTGGTGTGACAGCTGTTTGCAGGTGGCAACCACCCAAAACACTGAGCAAGAAGCGACGTGCCCAGCGCTCCCGATGTCAAACCTGCCCCTCCGCTGTTCCCCCTCCGAGTGACATGGTGATGCTGGCATCAGCCCTGGCTGGGAGCTCTGTCACACCCAGGAACAACAGAAATAAATTAGGTGACGTTGAGCAGAAGGCAGACTTTCTCATTCGAGGGCTTTCGGAGGAGATCCTCTGCCTGTGCCTGGTTTGGGGAACTGCTCATTCAGGCACAGGGCTGACCAGCTCCAGGACCTCAGAGAGCAAGTTCAGTATGTGCCTCTGGGTGGACCGCCGAAAATGTTCCCACCCCGGCGTGAGGCACCCACCCATCCTCTGCTGCGGTGCTGAGGTCCAGATATTAAACTGAAAGAGATAAAACCCCATAATGTTCCCGTGGAGTGGATGGGGAGAATTTGGCTGTGCAATTTGCCTTAATAGTTTTCTGCAAGTTGTGGGAGCGCTGGGGGTTGGACGGAGAAGGGAGCATCCTCTGCGGTGGCTGCTCTCTGCCACCGGCTCGTGTCACTTCACTCTCCTAACCGTGCGCTTTCCTGATGTAACAGAGCACCTCACAGATGCTGACTTCAGACACTGAACGAGATGTGAAACAGGGGTCGTGCACCGACTGACACAACGCTCTGGTAGCACGTCATGCGAAGTCACCACCCAGGAAACAGAGGGTGAACCAAGGTTGAAAAAAAAGAAGAATCAGCTTATAAAAACCCAAACCATATATGCAATTGCATATGCAAAGACCTTGCATGGTTTTGTGCTGGATTTCCGTGCGGCTTTGCTGCAGCTCCACTTATTCACTAGTTTCTTGTGAAACTGAGGAGGAAGGTATCCCAGCTGCCTCCGCCTCTGCAGCTCCTCAAACCGCACCTGTGCCCACCAGCCAGAGAGACTTTGAAAACATCACCCTCCTTCTCCTTAGCAGCACTAAATATGAGTTATAGCTATTTACTCTACACTAACATACTTGATTACTTTTTTAAGCCATTGTTTTGGACTTTCCAGCGAATGCAGTCAGTTCTCATTAGTTACTAGTTTAGAAGCCCATGGTATATTTAGACATCATATACATTTGTCAGTGAAGAGTAGCTTAAATGATCTACTTTGTTCACTGCTTAATTATGTTATTTTACTGTTCCTGAAAACCTGACACAAGGCAAATTTACATTACTGTGCTCCTAATTAGCCAATAATCCTTAAGGATTTGAATGATACATACCCAAAGTAATTTCCTTCTTCACTAAATATGAATTTTCTTACGTTAGGTTAAGAAGATGGCACAATGACAGCAGGCATCTTGATGATGACAGCTCTCAACATGTTTGTCTCCGGAGTCAAAATCTATTAAAAGATACATAATGATCTCAGCACTTTCTTAAAGTGTAGAATGTGAAATCAATAGAGTTATATGCAAAGAGGAGCAAAATTTACCTCTTTTAACTGTTGTTAGTTTGCCCACCACTCCAGACTACTGAATGGTGCAAAGTATTTATAGACCTCGTTTTCTAAACACCATCTCAGCTGTATCTATTCATGCATTTATCAATTCTGCAGCTTCTTAGCTCAAACAAAAATGTAGACTTGGAGGTAGGCTGCTCTGTAAGAGTGGCCTCGTAGGGTCCTTCATACTTCAAACACCTTTCGTTTGGTACCTGATTCCAAATGCACTCATCTCACGCATGCGGTAAAATGCATCTTCTTGGCTTTGTCCACATCTCTGGCCATGGGACTTCTGCGTGTTGAAAGATCTTAGGGTTTATTGTTGCTGCCATTGTTGTTGTTGGACTGGCTGGGGTGTTGTGGGGATGGTAACAGTTTGTATTTTCCACTATAGACAATTTAATTTAATGCATTGTTACATTTAATCTTTGTAATGAATCCAGATGCTACAGTGATGGGTGCATAAAAATAATTAAAGATAAATAGACTGAAACAACTTTACCATTGCCAGTTGTTGTAACACGGAGTTACATATCAAAAATGTATTGCCCGAAAATTATTTGAATTTCTAACTAGTGCAGAAAAACTTTCCATGGACACAGTGGCATGCAAACAGGGCTCATTACCTTTATCATAGGCTAAGCTTTTTCCACATGTCCAAGTCTAAACTTCATGCAGCCAAATGGAAATTCGAAGCTTTCAGTCTCCTTCTATAACTTTTCCAGTGATTTTGTTTGAAAATTTAAAACTTCTGTATTTAGACAGGGTGAATAGAGGCAACCTCTTTCCTCTGCCACGCAATCAGCATACGCCCAGTGCTTCTGACGTGAGACAAAGAGATGATCCTACCCGGAGAGATGCCGTTGTTCAGCGGATCGGGAGTCAACATCAACATTAGCGACCACGAACTTGGTTAGTCTGGAGCTGTGGTGTGCCTTTCTGAACCAAGTACCAAGGAATTCCCGTCTCCCGCACCCATGTGCACTGGCAGCGGTTGGGGTCCCCGGCATGGGGATGTGGCCCCAAGGCTGCCCGCTTGGTGCTTGCAGAGAGCCTGCAGCACTCGGTGCAGCAGTGGGTGCACCGCCTCTGGCCCAGACAAATTCCAGCGTGGGTGGGCACTTGTATTCTGGTTGTCTGTTACTGGTGCACTTTTAACAGGATATAGAATTTTTTTCATTATCCCACACTGATTTCTGAAGTAATTCTGGCCTTTTAAATGGCTCCCAAGGGTGGTTTCATTTCACTGTAGTGAAAGGACTTCATTGCACAGGGAGACACAGATCAGCAGATAATGCAAACATCTGTGCTGACACTAGAACAGGAAACTTTTAGTCTTCTGAAGGGGTATGTCTGGACACTGGGAGGAGCAGGATACTGCAGTGGATGACCCTCATGTTCCAGGATAGCAATGCTATATTCCCCTGCCCAGCAGTGGATAAACCACTGTGAAAAATAGGTGATGGAGATACCTCATAATAATAGGAAAATAATATTTCAGCATAGTTTACTTAAAAAGAAAGAAGTAGGATGCTCAGGGGATCTGTCCCAACCATGTCAAGAGCAAAAATACTCAGTGATGAAACTGGGTTGTAACAGCAACCTTTACTCTAACCCATGGCAGATGCACAGACTTTGCTGTCTGTAAGATGTCTTCCTACCGATACTGTTAAATGAGTGTCTTGGGTTTGGGTCACAAAAGGCTTCAGCTGTGACATTGGGTACCTAAATACATACGGGTCCTCCAAGCCTGCATAATCTGGGAGGTAGGTGACTGCCTGCCCGTGGCCCGGGTGCCAGCCAGGTGCTAACATGCTCCACTCACCTGTCCTCCTCACCCTGTGTTTCAGCCCCATCTTGTTTAAGACATCGTAGTGTTGAGATCTTTTGTTCCTATCATGCACTTAAGCACTACTGCGGCTCGATTCTCCTGTCCTCCTCCTTTCCCTTTTACTCCGTTATTTAGCGGTGGAAGCACTCATCTATTGTGCTGAGAATGGGTTTGGGTGATGTTTTACTGGGCGTTGGTGGGAAGGGGAAGATCTTTACTGGAGCGGCTGGAGAGCTCCCGTGGGCATCTGCTGCGGTGAAATTCAAGTGCTTCCTGCAAGGCAGTTTCCATTCTTTCCCCCCAAAAAGGCGAGAGAGCAGCCTTGAACCCCATTAGGAGCGTGTGTGTGAGTGCGTGTGTGTTTCATGTGAGGTTCAATCCAGTCAAACGATGAGCTCTGTTTATGGAGTGCTGAGTCCCCATTAATTTCAGGGGGAGTTTATGGTGCTTAGCGTTAAATGGGAGAACTTGGGAGAGGTTGAGCACACGATTTGTATGTGTTTTGCTCCTGTATCAGCAAAGTACATGTATCTGTAATTGAGTATGCACTTTGTTAGGTTAAGAAACATTTCTTTATGGTCTGTAAAGCAAGTGAATAAAATCGAGAGGGAAATATATACTGTGTCAGCTTGCCTGTATGCAAAAATTACTTTATTTTCTGTTGTAAAGACAAAGCGTACAGAAAGAAAAAATGTAATCGTGTTACTGTATGATCGTCCCATATAAGCACATTAGTAAAGCACTGTGATGCCAGTCATTTTGTGAACTTAAAGCCACCCCTAATTAAACTGTCTGCATCCCCCAGCATTTTCCTGTAATGATGTCAAGCCGTGCAGCAATTAGTTGTCCCTCTATGAATGTAAACACTGTTTGTAAATCATATAAATTTAACCTGCTTTGCTTATTGAAAAGCTCCTAAAATGGAATTAATTATTATTGGAGATTTTTGAATTATAATTTATTAAATCATTTTTGAGCGTCTTGATACAATGTTTTCTGTGATTCATGGCAATTAATTTTGGTAGCAAAGGTAGCACTTATTAAAAATCCCAGACATAATTTGGGGTAGGAGTAACGGGGCGTACAAGGGCATGCAAAATATTTTATTGCAGTAACACAATTGCTGTGGGTTTAGTTTAAACCAAGATTTAGTCCATTCAAAGAAAGCAAGTGCCCTGACCTTTCGGCTTTCTGCATTTTGTACCTCCCGTACTACTTCAGTCTAATTTGAATGGTAAGTTTGAATACTGAAGAAGTATGCCCTTATGCAGTAGTTCATCTTCTCTTTAGAGATCAGACTAAATGCCCGTGGCAATATGCTAGGAAACATAGCACATTACCATGAAATAGCTCCATTAGAGACAAAGAAATGTAAACAAAACAAACACATTTGCCACTGTTTTTAGCTCAATTATATTCCTCCTATTGATGGTGTTGCATGAAATGAAAAAGTGCTCAAGACCTAAATTTAGTAAACCTTTTGTTGCAATTTACTCTAGAAAAACCTCTGTTGCTGGAGGTGGATGGTTTACCTGAGCCATCAGCTACATAGCACGTTTATGGTTATTGTATTTTACAGGTTGATAGATTTTTATATTCTGTCCAAGTCAGGATCTTACACCACCTGGTTTATTATTTAGTAATTTACAGTGCAGTCAGGCATGTTTGGTTTAATGTAGGATAAACTTATAAATCTATTGTTCCTCCAGTTGCTGGGGTTGGTGTGCAATGAACTACAGAGCTTGATGCGTACATACATTTCAGCTCTGCTTATTTTCTTTGATAGGGAAGCAGGCAATAGATAACACAGTGACAGTAGCATCCCAGGGGATAGCAAAATGTGAGAGCAACACACCGTCAGGTTAGTAGGTCATTATTGTATGAGCACTGAGCCATTAATTGACTACTGTACCAGGCTCAATCTGTGTCAGATTATGGCTTTTGGCAGCAAGGGCTGTTATCTAATAGCTAACTTTGCTTCTTTACTATCTTTTTATTAGGCTTTCTGATAAAATTATACATAAAAAGGTAAACATATTTGTTACACTTTGTTTTTGAAAACCATACAGAATAGAGGTAGTGTCAATAGGTAAAATTTCATGTAAGGTACCATCTAGCAGAGTGCTTTTGCTAATACTTTCAAGTAGATTTTTAAAAAACTTCTTAAGAAACTGAGTAGTCAGATACTTTATTTAGGGGGAGTAGATATTATGGGTGCAAGACTGTCAGAAATTGATAGCTGGCGCCTGAATTGTTTTGCTAGTCTTCAGCGTCGGGTAGGAATAGGAGAATAAGCAGACTATATCAACAACAATAACCAGCATTTGTGCAAACCTTGCTGGTTTCTCGTAAAATCTGCCTTAAGACTAAGAAGGAGATTGTCAGTGCTGGCACAGCCAATGGCCAGGGCAAGAGATCCACTGCGAGGCAGAGCCGTGGTGAGGTGCATGGCTGATTAGCATAATAAGGGAAGAAATCAATGATGTGAGGTAGATCTGAGGAAAAAGTCATCTGTTCTTGGAAACAGGAAAATGCCTGCGTCTTTTTGGGGCGAAAGCGTGTGTGCCGGTGAGCTGGGGCACAGGACAGGCTATTTCTGCTATTGCTTAAAAGCGGGGGGAAAACGTTCCTTCTCAGCACTCTTTATCAGCCGTTGAAGCTTTGCTGCTGCAAGGCAGTTTAGCGCCGTTGGAAGCAGGCGAGGTGATCCTCTGCCACGCGCGCCCATCCGACCGTAAATTCCTGGCTTTACCAAACAGGTTGCAGGAGGCTGAAAAAGTCGGTGTTCAGCCCAGGGCTCAGTTTGGGCAGGATTTTGCTCTGGGTTCAAGGGCAAATCCTGCTTGTGGTTCAGAGACTATTTCAGGTTTCCGCCGTCTTTCAGTGAGGTCTTTAGGGATATTTCAGGCCGGAGCTAAGATGGCGTTCTGCCTCATCTCTGCACCTGCCAAAACCAAATCCAGGTATTTCAGTCCAGATGAGAGCATAACATGAGTTAACTATTGCTCATTTTTAAAAAGTGCTTTGCTAAGAGCTGTTGTCCGTGGGATCTCTTGGACCTCGGTAAGGGATGCATGTGTGTTTATGGGCTTGGCTCTAGAGCAGGTATTCGTATTTTCTGGAACTCCTCCAGAGGAGTGCAGGGCTGCCGACAGGGTTTTGGGGTGCATCAGCTGGGGCCACTCGCATTCCTGCTTTGCAATGCTTCTGCTGGTGTTTGACAGCGTTGCTCAACTGATAGAGCCTGCGTCCAATTTCTGTTCCTACCCATAAATCGACCTGCTTGTGACCTTGGGCAAAATAGTTAATCCAGCCAGCCCTCAGTTTCCCCGTTTTGCTCTCTATTAAAAATGATTTGCTGTTTGAGAGTGGCAGGTATGGCACGAGAACCCAGTGTGATTATTAATAATTATCAATATGGGAAAAACTGCGAGAAGATGGTAAAGGAAGACAGAGACCTTTATTTCATTAGAATTGTATTTAGACTGACTGTTATTACAGTTAATATTTTGGGATCCCATTTTTCTGCCGTGTGTCTAAATTTGAATAACTTCCACTGGATTTCTTGCACCTTTAAAAGACACGGGTAAAAACGTGTAACAATTGAGCTTTGAGCATTTAATCTCATTTTGTTATTCTGTGCTTTCTCCTTTCTCTTATAGCAAAATCATTTCTAGAAATTGGATAGCAATATGTAAAGTATGTTCTTCAGGCAGTGATGTCTGATTACATTGATTCTACACTATGTAGTGTTCTTAATGGAGATTTCTGGTTTCCATTTGCTGTAAATTTCTGGTTACCATTTGCTGTATCATGTGATGAGGCTGTTTCTATGGTCTCTGCTGCATCTTGTCCCCTTGGTATTTTTTAAAAAACTCATTTGGAAGAATTAACTACCTTTTACGTATTTAAAATTTGACTCCATGGAAATCGATGTACAAATAATTTTTATGGTTACAATAAGTAGGTTCCATAACACAATACAAATATCTGTATGTAAATCTTGCCTTGGAGGTAGCTATCTACTGTACATCCCAGTACTTATCCCACTTTCACACCTAATTTTCTTTGTGAATCACACATAAAACTCACATATTCTCTGCTGTGCAATGAAATCATGAATTCTTAGCATGCCCACACATAAGACGTTTCTCTGAGAATAATATCCATAACTATTTTTTAAGAAAAAAAAAGCTGGGGAAGGTTTTGGTGCACCATTTATTTTTATGATAATTTAAATATGTTAATACTGTACCTAAGAGTTTTATATACGTACACATTTTGCATAAAGAAGAGCTTTTCCTCCCGAGCTTCAGTTTGCAAGCTTGGGAGGGGGAGAGAGAAACCTGTACAGCCCACTGAAGGCATCTTTGGACACAATATTAAATAACGCCATAAAACTACATTCTCTCCAGACTTTTAACAACTGTCTTGTACTGCACGACAGGTCGAAAGCATATATTTCCTTTTGCAAACAGGTGTTTTAAAATTAATGCTCACAAATTCGTGAAAGCATTTAATAAAAGCATATGTGCAGTTGGTGCGCCCCTGGATCCCGGCCCGTGACAAACACCTTTGTCCTGGGTGGAAATGAATTTAAATTTCTTTTTATTTTTTGTTCCCTCCTTCCTCCTGCTTCTGCCAGTGAAAGCTGCTTCTGGCAGGCGTTGCCATGCATTTTTCTTAGAGACTGTTAATGCCACGACCCTTCTTGAGCATCCACCCGTGCCTTGTGTTTGGCCTTGGTGGGGGGGCTGGTGACGGGGGCTCCCCGTGGGACCCTGCTGCCACCCGTCGCACCTGGGGGTGACATTCCTGGGGGTTTACAGCAGGGAACCCAGATCTGGTTATTTCCCCTCCCTGCACGCGAGGCGGTTTTGTGCAGTCCCGGTCTGAGGCATAAATCCCTCCTCCGTTGGGGTTGGTGGCAACCCTCGATGGTGGGACAAAACCTCCTTAACCAAAGACTTGAGAACTTGGTCCTTAGCTAACTACATCTGGGGGATGCTACAAAAAGTTCAACTTTTGTTGTTTTGCCTTTAATTGCAGTACAGCAATTTTTTCAAAATAACTACAGTACAAGCCGAACACAAATACTTCAGATCATTAATATATATAAGAAAGTAAGGACAAAGTTGTTTAGAAGCATTTTTTTTTTTTTAAATTTATTATGTTGTTGCAGTCATCTGGGCCTTTTTAAAGTGGATATATGCTATCTCTGGGGAATTTCCTGGAGGAAAACTGTTGAATGCTATTAACCCTTGATTCCAGTTAGACATTGCAACCACAGTCCGAGAACCTTAATTACTGAGATGACCTGAGCTGAACTGGTGCAGAATCTGGTCCCTCATGCCTTGGGCACCCCAGGGAGAGGGGGGGGCGTGGAGGGGAGGAGAGGGGAGCACGGTTGCCCCCAGGCTTCACCCCATGTGCATGGCGTGAGTATGCCGGCGGCCGGTGTGGGAACCACATCCCTAGTTTGGGTCCAGATGTGGGGGAAAGGATGAAAAGTGCTGTATGGGGATGCAGGTGATGGGCAAGTGTTGGTCTCCTCCACCCCGGGCTGTGGGGAGAGGGGATGGATGTCGCCTAAAGGGAACAGGAGCTGCTGCTCTTGCTTTTCAAGCAGAATAAATGACAAGGTGGCTGTTAATATGGAACTGCAGAGGATATAGGTGGTATTAGGACATAAAATACATGCATTTTTTTTCCCAGGATTATGTCTTCAGAAGTGAGAGAAACACCTTTAGGGAAAACCCATTTTGTTTGTTAATTTTTTAATATAGATTTTGAAAGCATTTTCAGCTTAAGAGGTTTGGGTTTTTTTTCCCTTCTTAAGCAGCGTGGC